>WAAD01022857.1:119042-131947 GCA_013389945.1 Fregata magnificens
CGGGCCGGGAGGAGCCGCGCGGCGATTGGCCAGCGCTAATGGGGGGTCAGTGATCAGCCGAAGCGCGTGGGGCCGGGGGCAGCGCGGTCCGGAGCCGCAAGGACGCCAGCAGAAAATCCCTCTCGGTTTGGCAGAATAAGGTAAAATAACTCTAGAATTGCAGGAACGGGGTAAGAAAATCATCCCGGCTTTGCAAGAATACGGGAGGAGGGACAATAATTCTAGCTTTGCAGAATA
Organism: Fregata magnificens; assembly: GCA_013389945.1. Lineage (NCBI taxonomy): Eukaryota > Metazoa > Chordata > Aves > Suliformes > Fregatidae > Fregata > Fregata magnificens. Next base: position 119,280 of record WAAD01022857.1, read on the forward strand.
ACACGTCAGAAAAACATTCTAGAATTGCAAGAACAAGACCAGAAAAGACTTCTAGGATTGCAAGAATAAGATCAAATCGTCCTAGATCTGAAAGACCAAGATAATCAAATCATTTTAGAATGGCAAGAAGAAATTCAGTGGGGAATGGCAAGAGTAGGAAATTAATTCTAGGACTGCAAGAACAAGAGAAACTAATTTTAGAATGGCAAGAATAAATTTATTCTAGATTTGCAAGAATAATACGCAAGAAGAAAACAATTCTAGAATTTTAAGGATACAGGAAAATAATTATAGAATTGCAAGAATAAATTTATTCTAGATTTGCAAGCATAATATGTAAGAAGAAAACAATTCTAGAATTGCAAGGATACAGGAAAATAATTCTAGAATTGCAAGAATAACATGCAGTTCTTCTAGAATTACAAGACTATAAAACAATAATTCTAAAATTACAAGAATAATCTATAATAAAATAATGCTACAATTACAAATAATTGCAAGAATTACTCTTGTAATTCTACACTTTGTGTCCCAGCCCCTCTCCTCGGTGGGCATGGGCCAGCTGCAAAGTTTGGTGACAATTTTGTGCCATAAGCCACGGCGTGGCGTGCTCCTGCAGGTCAAATACTGTCACCCACGCAGGTCCTCGGGACCTGCAGGAGGAGGAGAGCTCTGCCCCCCGCGGCTCCACTTTGCGCTCACAGAAATTGCGCCGGTTTTGCTTCAAAAAAGCTTTACAAACACGACAGCCGTCCCCGAGCCGAGTTTGGGGACGGCAACGGCTGGCAGCCCCAGCACAGGTTTCCAGGAGGCCCCGGACCCCTCACGGCTGCGGAGCGAAGGGCAGCACTAGCACATCCCAGCCGGAATTTCTGCCCGTCTCCGTCTGCCTGCAGCAGTGGCCCTGTGTTTCTCGAGCACCCTGCCCCAGCCTGCAGCTCTGCCCTGAGTTTTGCTACGTTTACGAGGGTCTCCCCTGCACCTCATCCCTTATAGCACTAAAACACTGTTTTCAGGAGGCTGCTACCACCTCCTCCTCCTGCGCAGGGTGGTACTGATACATGCGGGTTTGGGGGTTGTTTATTTTTCAGTCTGGGTTAACATCAGTACTCATTTCCATAATTTTAAGTATTTCTTGCCCCAAGAAGACGGCCTCCACAGAGCCAGATTTAACATCTTGCACAGCCATGGGTAAAACTCCAGCAACTGAAACACCGTCCAGTTGGGAAAACAGTTTCCCTATCACACAGGCAGCATATGGATAAACACATTAAAGATCACAAAGCACTCGGATAATGCCAAGTGGCATCAGCACAGCAAGATCAGGCCAATTAAAGAACGATCCAATCTGCCGTTAGCCCAGCTTGCAGCAGCATTCAGGAGTATCAAATCGAGATCTGCCTTCGAGGCTTTTTCCCCGAGGCGAGATGGGTAGGCACAGGTTTCAGTTGCATTTAAAAGCATCTCGCATTAGACAGTGTCCTCAAATTCCGGGTGACAGCCATCGGTTGCTTTAATCCGATGAGACTAAGCCCTGCAGTACTCAACTCTGCAACATCCGAGGCAAACATCACACTTCTTGGGCACAACGTTAACAGAAGGGACCAGAGCGATGCTTCTACATTTAGGACACATTTTTACTGACAGTTTCACAGGCTGACCTTTGCTGACCACAGCTGAGCTTTGCATAACTCGGCGAGTTTCTCCTCATCACCCGGGCGCAACTGGTGGTTTTCAAGCGAGGCATTAAAAAAAGAGGAGTCCTTAAAAGAGAGAGGCTGGTCTCTGCAACAAAGTCTCTTTGATTGAATCAGATCGCATTGCTACAAATAGGAAACACCACATAAGTAGCCCTACAGAGTTCCCCACAAGTACAATAAATGAGGTAGAATAGTTTATTATGAGAACAGTTTTTGCCCAGTCCCATTTTCTCTACGAAAAGCCCTAGACACAGCAGTTGGGTCACGCAAGCTCCTGCACTTGCAATATCAGACAACAGAACCGTGCCCCTCTTTTGCCGTCTACGCTGGCATCCACACCTGCTAGTCGGCCTGTTCCCCAAACGAGCCCAGCGTGCTGATGAGAAGCAAGTTGAAGGAGATTCAAGACACCACAGTTGTCTTGCTGGCAGGCAAGGAAAACCACTGGAGAAGACGCTCCTGAAAGGAGTGATTTCTGCTTTGGCTTTACCTAACTCTGAAGAACAGCTTTGGCTCTTGGCTCCTTCGCCACCTCCTGGCTGGCTGGCAGCAGGCAGCGCCGGCTCGGCAGAGCACGGGCACGGAGCACTGCAGCAGCCGCCCCAGCAATGCCGCCGCCGCTGCTGCTACCCCGACTGCTCAGCCCTCTGCAGCCAGCAAGACTCAAACCCCAACTGACTCATCAAGCACCTTGCTGGCTCTGGGATGAAGCTGCAATCGGAGAACTTGCACCCTACAGAGACAAACGCTTTGCGGCACGGAGAAATCTTGTTTGCGGGGATTGCAAGAGACTGAGAAAATGAAGTCGGCTGGAACGGACTCCCAAGGGAACTTGGGGATATTGTACACCCCTCCGACCCCTCTGCTTGGCTGCACAAGACTTCCCGTTTCTTCACCTTTTGTTGGAAGGTGGGAAAGCAGGGAGTTTAGAAAGCTCCTCCGCATGTTTGACCTCCGTGGAGACGGTGAGATCCCAGCACCCTGGGCATGGTGCCGGAAGGTGCTCTGGTACTAATGCAGCAATGGCTGGGGAGGAACCTCCGCAGAACAGGGCTCCGGCACCCTGCCGCCCTCCTCAGTGCTGTGTCAGCTGCTGTAGTTTCAGAGGATTAAGGGAAGCCAAGTCAGTTTTGGGGATGACATCTGCTTCAGAGATAATGGCACCCCAGTGTACACACATGGGATTAAAAAAACCCAGCAGTATGTCCAGAGCTGACAGCAAAATATTCCCATACAAAAAGCCCTTTCCCACAGTTCACAGCCTCCCTTTCATGCCAAGAGAGGTTGCACTCCTCTTCACATTGGCCTTTAACCCTCCCAGCTGATCCCTTCTTCCAGCACAGCAGGGCTTGGACAGGACTTGACAGCCTATACTCCTCGCTAGCAGGCTGCTCACGTCCTGGGCCACGGAGGTGCGGTTCCCTCCTCCGCCCAGCACAGCTGGCTCCCCTGGAAGGCTCTCAGCCACTGCACAGACACCCACACGTCTGCATCTACATCTAAAATTCCTGAGGAGTCCCACAGGAGGCCAGATTTCTGTGTCTACTTGACTTCCCTCCTCTCAATCATGCACTCCACCTAAAAGTTTTTTTTCCAAATCAGTGATCTTCGGCTGCTGCAATCAGGATGAGATCTCTCTCCCTTTACAACAGTATTTAACATACGACTATTTAAAACCTCCCAGGGTTAGCTCTGCAGTGCTTTCCGAACATCGGTGTTGAGGTAAACAGGCACGCTTGGCTTCCTCCTTCACAAGTTCTCTGTAGTTGAAGAGCAACATACAAGGAATGATTCATCCAAATCTTCCTGTAGTTGCTTAAAAGTTACGGCTTTACAAATACTGTATGGAGAGAACACAGTCAAGTTATTCTGACATTAGCAGAAAGTTTTAAAGACACTCAGTATTTCTAGAATAAAGGTTCCTCTTCCTCAGGAAAATGTGTCTCTTGGCCTTGTCAGAGCAAAGCCCTTCAGTAGGAGTGCTTCAATATTTATTTCTGCTGTGAATGTCTCAGATTACTGAAGAGTTTGAAACGGATGATTTTTAAAATGTGCTCACGTAGGAGACATTAAGTGATACCTGCAAGCCAGTACCTTCCTCCAGAGCCTGCTGCCGCCTTTCAGGCTGCTCCTCACGCTGTACATCGCATCTAGCTGTCACTTGAAGCCCAGTCTAGATCCGTTCTGCACTCAGGTGTCTTGTTTCCCCATTGGAACTATATACAATTGCCACCGTGGTGTGTTCCTCTGACCCAAAGAGATGCAAAATGTGTAATTCACTCCTGGGCAATCAATACCACTTCAAAACCAACGGTGTAACGTGCTCACTCCAAGCCACCACATGTTCCAGGGCGTGGGATGCCTAAGGACTTCTCAAGGGACTTCCGCTCCATGCTGTTTCAATACCCCAGCCAGGGACCAGCTGACAAGACATGAAATAAGGGTGTGGATACGCTGAAGTATTTTGGTATCTTCACCAGGAAAAAGGCTGGGAGCTAATCCCTAGAATACACTGGATGAAAAAGTCATTAGAGAAAACACAATTCACATGTACATAGAAGGGTTTCAAAATTTAATAAGTTGACACAGTGAACAATTCAAGAATCTTTAAAATGTGAGAGTTAAGAAACAAAGTTTAGGTCACGTATTTAGAAAAAAGACATTTCTTGTATAACAAAGAGATAAAACAAAAAACATTTGCTCAGGTAAAAAAACAGCAATGCTGGTCCCTGCTTGAAGAGACAATGCTGTAACAGAACTTTTTAAAAAGAAGCACCTGGAATTACATGACCAGTTTTGAACTGCTCACACTGTAATTTCTTCTCCTAGCAGCCTACCAAGTTGCTCTACAGTAAACAAGTCGGGAAGAGTCCAGTCCAGTGATAAAGTCAACACAGTCGTCTTCTGTAGGCGGAGTTCAGAGCCTCAAGTGTAAGCAAGCAAAGCAGTTTGATATACGCTCACCTTCCTTCTCCTAGCAAGAAGAAACCACTTACGCCACGAAACAAAGAAAACTGTCATGATACTCTGAACAAAGTCACAGCAATAGGAAAAAGAAAGCAAAGTACATTCTAAGGAAGATTCATTCAAGCTAAGCATTGCTTTTTATTCCAGCCAAAGAGAGATTCTAGTGGTGGAGGAACAGAGTCAAGCCACCGGACCAGGCCGACAGTGCCCCCTCACTGCAAGACTGACATTTGCTATCAGCGGCAAATGCCGTATGACAGCACGTGTGGGTAACAAGCAGGAAACAATTTCAGGCTCCTCCGTCACTGGACAAGAACTTCAGGCAGAGCTTTTACGCCCATTAATGGTCACCCGTTACTCTGCAGGTACCTATCCAGGAACTGGGAATAGCAGTCTAGAGAACAGAAGTAGCAAATGATGGGTGCTTCCGTACCTCCCATGTTATCCACGAGGACCACCGTGTGAGCTACGTGATGGAGATTCATGGTCACCGTGATCTGAATGAAGCTGCTCAGACAGGCACTTCCGCACTGGCATGTTTTAGCCACTTCCAGATCTTCACAAAGGTGAGAAGGAAGAAGGTGACAACCATAAGGGATTCTGTTGAACAAGAGGAGTAAGTGTGAATTCATTACAAAATTAACCAATGTCACTCAAACACAGTGACACGCCATATGCACCAGTTGGAAAAAACACCTTTCTAAGATCATAGACAAGGCAAATCTGAGGTTTTGCCACCTGCAATATTGGACTGCTTAGGAATTAAATGCCACTTTCCAAGACAGTCATTAAAAACCTGCAACCATGTTACTGACCCCTAAGTATCAAGGACCTGAACTCCTTGAAGACACTGCAACAAGAACTAGGGAGTTCACAGAAATCGTAACAGCCTGTATCACAGCAATAGAGAATTAGAGATAGAGAATTAAAAAGATTAAGAATAATGAGACAACTCAGCACATATCTGCTCTTCCCTCACATCAGCCAGGAAGATCACTGTATTTCCTCCTGGCTGGATAAGGCACCCACAATTTAGTCCTCACTCTCTAACACGAGGAAGCAGGGGATAAAATGAGCCTTTTTACAGTAGTACTACATTGCAGACCATAAATTAAGGTTCTCTTGATATACCGCTCTTTTCGTCCATCATGTCAATAATGACATTCAGTGACAGGAACAAGAATTGCTTCTTTTAAAATTCACACCAGAGTGGCATGGTGTTTGGGGTACAAAATAAATGATTTCCCTGAAGTACTTTGTCGAGTTAACTTCAAAGTGTGGGTATCACCAGTGCCCAGCTGTCACTCGAGACTCGCAGAATAGGTCTCACTGACTCACATCCCGACTACACCTACATATTCCCAATTCTTTCTACATACCATCATTCACATAGCTAAGACTCCTGTGGGGTTTTTTTCACCACCTCAATTTTGGGACATCCTTTTTTCTGGTCAGGACAAACATAATCACAGCTCTGGTACTTGCCCAGCATGCCACTAGGAAGACTGATTTCCAAACATTTGTTTTCGCGTCTTCCCTCCTTCTGTTTTCTTCCTTCCTCGAGGTTTTTACAGCCCATCATCACTCCTGTTTCTCATTCTTTGTTAATTCTCACCTCCAGTGAACGTCAGACAGAATGTCTGTTGCCCACTTGTTAGACTTTTTCTTTTCCATTTAAGATAATCAGGACCACTCTGACCAATGCTGTCTCCTAATAATCACAGACCCGTGGGCAAGGGGACTGTTTCCATTGCTCATTTCCAGGGTGTGCCCTGCATGCCTGTGGACACCTTTAGCACAGACTTCTGAGCAATTAACCCAGGTTTATGGGGCGCTCCCCACCCCCAAGGCAGGAACGGGCACAGAGTGTAGATTAGAACACTTCAAGTCTGTCTCTCACCCCCTTTCTGGACCCGTGACTCTTTTCCATCTTCTTCCTTCCTTTTCCACCCAGAACAGGGTGGGAGTAGCAGCAGCTCGTATCGGAAGGATCACAGGCAGTGGCATGCAGGCAGAGCTATGCAAGCGGTGTGGGGGAAGGGGAGAAAACCGATAACAAACAGCAGCCTGGCAAGGATGATGTTTACGTGGTGAAATAACAACTTTAAAATTACCTCAGAACTGGGCTTCTCCGCATAAGACACAACACCCTCACTCCAACACCAAAGGAAATTAACAGCTCAAGGAAAACCTAAGGTAGGGAGAAGCCTGCAGTAGGTAATGCCAACTACAGCGTGACATTTGCCCTCCGAGAAGCCACCTCGCGGTACCTTTCTAGCACTCCTCGGCTTGTGTAAGGTCCCATCTCAAGCAGAGGCAGACCGATCCACGTCTGTAACTAGGAGCTATACGGTAGAAGGTAACCTTTTGCCAACACACTATTCTCGCACGGGAAGGGATAGCGACAGGCTAGTGGGTATTACAGACAGTTTTAGTGTACTTCAACGCAAGCACAAGATGAAGGGCAACCATGCTGGAAAGCAATTTCCAAGCTAGAGCCCAACACAAAATATGATTGGTGCCACAAAACCCACTGTAATGTAAACTCCTCAATACAAAATGCCAGAAGTGGTTCAGGGTTGTAGAACTGATTCTCTTTTCCCCGTGGTTGGGCAAGAATATTCTGTAACAGTGCATCCATTTCGTGGATAAAAGCATTTCAATCTATAGCTTTCTCTAAATGCCTCCAAGTCACCAATTTACTGCGTTATCCTGTATAACAAAGGGATGATTTTACAAGTGGAATTCGAAGCAACTTTAACCTTACGATTTTTAACAGTTGAAGAGCAATAGCCACTGACAGGAAAAAAAACCAAGTCGGGGAAGCTTAGACTCGACAGGTTTGAAACGGAGTAGGTGCAGTGCGTACCCATCGTGCTACTCTTACCTGTAATTTACGGTTGCTCTTGCAGCACACTCTAATAAAGTCAATGGTATTTTCAGTTGTATGTTGGGAACAAGCGGATTAGGCTGTTCAAAAGGATTTCCAAAGAGATCCAAGTTCTCAAGACAGAGTTTCCTAAAATCACTGGGCAAGAAAGGAAGTTTGTTTCGAGCTGCTGACAGAAAGCGTAGATGATCTAACTGGCCAATCTTGAATGGCAACCTAATCAACTCATTGTCATCGAGCTTTAAATTAATGAGTTCTCGCAGCTGGCAAAACTGAATTGGAAGTGCTTTAATTTTGTTTTGGCTGAGGTCCAAGAACTGAAGGGATTTCTGAAGGGTGGAGTTGCACAGAGCCCCACTGAAGGACTCCAGGTGATTGTCGTGCAAATTAAGCTCCTGAAGACAGATCAGGTCACCAATGGTAGCTGGCAGCTGCTTAATATGATTATGACTTAGGTCTAGTTTTCGGAGTTTCTTCAAACAAAGCACACGCGTGTCGATCCGAGCAAGTTTGCAGTACGAGGCTTGGAGATGTTCGAGGGAGTAAGGAAAGTTTTTGGTGAGAGGATAGTCCCTTCTTGAAGTTATGATCATTTTTGTCTTAGGTTTTTCAACTTCTGAGGTCTTTGCTGGTACCAAAGCTGAGAGCGGGAGAGATCCTATGTCGGTTCCTTGGTGAGCCAGTCTCACAGCTGAAAGGAAAGTCTTCAAATTGCTGGCATTTGCCTGCAGGAAAACACAAATGTGGAATTAAAAGTTCATTATTCTTGTGCTCATTTGTACTAACACTTTCTGAACTATTTTGTAGATGTATCAGGAGGTACTAACACAGCAGGGCAATGAAGTTGGAAAGGGAAACAACTCCGGCTTATTAGGCTGACGTGCTGTTTGCAGTATTTAAGAACAAATGGCATGCAATTTGAACGAGACATTACGACCTCTCTGAATAATCTAGATCAAACTGCGTTGCTTACTCAGAAAAGGAACAAAGCCCTGAATTCACAGCTGAAAATAAAGTACAGAAAAAAAGCCTGATGCACTGTGACCTTCCTAACCTGCAACATGATAAAGGGACAGTTTATAAAAACACACACGGGGAAATCACAGGCCTAAAACTTGGGGCAATCATTTCTGAAAGTTGCGAGGAAGGAAAAGGATGGAAGCTGAGGTTAAATTTAACGTAAAGGAAGGTGGAAAGCTTCAAGGCGGGTTAAGTAAGTGCTTCTGGCCACACACAGCTCTGTTTGGTTGTGCCAGCATCAAACAAGGCGGTAATTATTTGCAGTCCTTCTGCAAACAACTGACTAACTTTGCTTTAGGTGGGATATCATATAATGGCAGTAAGGACAAAGCATCAAATTAATGGAGTGTCAGATGACCTGTATTTTAAATAAAGGTCAACAAAGCTGTGATACATTTGTTATACTGATATAATTAAGTTTTATGAATTACAGGGTGACCAAACGTTTCTCTTCTAAATTTCCCAGCAAGTCTCTACTCAAGCTGACGTGCAGCTGACAGACACTAAGCTATAAAGTGAATTATAAAATAAAAAGCACAATGCATCTATACAAGTAAAAGTCATTTCTCATTGCAGGAAAGAAGAAACTTGGCATTTTGACATGGCTCCGAGAGTTGAGAGGTTTGCACTCTGTTCCCAGCTGTAACTTGCCCAAGCCTAGTGACACCCATTTCTGCACCTGAAAGACAATTTTGCTCCTAAATTTATTTGTTTATACCAAATTCCAGAGTGTCCAGAAGTAGCTTACATAATATGCTATAAGCATCTAGCACAACAGAGCAATGATCTTGGAGACTTCTGGATGCTAATGTGATATAAATAAAGACAATAAAGGTCAAACACATTTGACTGCATCAGTAACCTAAAATGATTGTTCTCCTTAAGCATCCCATGTGCATCTATTCTTTCAACTCCTGTTGTGATACCCTCCAGACAGGGGGAAGTTGCATGCCAAAAACCTTTGTATCCAAGACCACCAACATTCATTCTCTCAGCCAATCTAACTAAAACATTTAGCTCTGGGACTCCCCATAACTACAGGCAGATTTGTCACGTTTCCGAGGGCAATAAATGGCTACCTAAATTTGGAAGTAAGGAGAAGTAGTCCTCCAGATCTGTAAAGACCAAGTAAAATACATAACTAGATATCAGAATTGAGTTACAGGCAATATTTCTTTGATCTCAAAGCATGAGATGCAACAGATACCTGTTTCTTGTAGCCAAAAGCTCTAGGTTGTTAAGAATAAGTTTATGGACTGTTCACATGACTTCAAAGTAAAAGTACTTTGTGTTCTGGATCCTTGAGACAAATTTCCTCCTCAATACCTTTGTAAAGACAATGTAGCATCTGTAAACCTTGTTGTCGAGAGTATGTTGAGAAAAATACTAAGGTGCATCTAAGAAAAAAAGCAAAGAGTTAGTTGGAAGAGCTCAGGACGCAATCTGCTGCCCCAAGTCTGAAGTCTCAACCTCAGAAAAGATGTGAGGAAAAGAGGTTAATCTGCGTTGATGCCTTTCAAGTCCCTTGTTTCAGAACTAAACGAATGATGACAAGGCAATCAGAGATTACATGGATTTCAGACCTTGCGTGCAATGCAGCAGGCACAGGCTTGCTGAAGGGAAAAAAACCCACCCACAGTGACTTTATTATTTTTGCTCCAGGGTTGAATGCTCCAGACCGACGTTTCTCAACTTAATTTCTGATGTGGCTGAATGCAGCAAATTGCACCACCTGGCAGAGCACAAAGAGGTGGGGGTTTGCATGGTAGTTGCACGCAATCGGTACAGTCATACCTGGAAATCTCTTTTCTACAAAGCTTTTGTCCGTCTTTGAGAGTTAAGAAGCCTTTCTGTAATGAGATTATAAAAGACTAGCAGAAACACTATGGAAAAATTATCAATAATCTTAAATCTGGTTTCTGGATTTGGAACCTTTAAGAGGAATATATATGATCACTGGCTTTGGAAGAATTTAGTGGATTTGTTCCTGGAGCTTGACAGTATGAGGGCGAGCCTTACGTTAAAAATGGGGAGCAAGGATCTCGCCTCCTGGGAGAAACTCTGGTCATTATTCTAACTCCTGTTTCATTAGATTCGGTTGAGACTTTCTTTTCAGTCTAACAAGGTTGTGGACTATCTTATCATACAGAAAACAACAGATGTACTTCTTAACTAAATTACTACCCACAATGAAAGAATGTCTGTCACACAGTTTCCTTACAGGCCCTACAAAGGGTCTAAATTAGATCTTGTAGCACTAAGACACAGACCTTTCCTCTCCAATTTTATACTACCAGTGGATCCTCTTAAAACAGGCCTGCTTTTCTATCTCTGTTCCGAGACAAACTTTTTGACTCCTCACACTTCAGTAGGAATGCTTGGAGTACAGGACGTAGATGTTTTGGATCTAACGCAACATGCATGAGTTTTCTTTTTTGCAAGATACAGAGCCCATTTGCTTCTGAAAAAAAAATTAATTGGATTTGGACCCACACTACTTCTTTTATATTTAACCCTGTTAACGTGAACTGCTCTATTCATCAAATTAAGGCTGCTTTCCTTATCACCACAGCCTTCGCTCTTGCACAGACAAGGTATTTCCAGATCACTGTAGCACTGTGCCACATTGTGCAAAATCTTGGGCTACCACAACTACATTCAGGCTTATATTCAGTTATTGGTCTTATTCCCAACACAGTAAGTGCTTTTTCTTTCTTGCTGGGTCATACTTGTTTTCTTTTCAGTAAGTCACTGTCCTGAGTACAGATTCATTCACCTTATTTCTTAAGCAGCCGGTGCAGCCTGCCCCGAGCTCCACTCCCCTCTGGCAGGACTGTTCTCAGTGCCCCTTGCAGCTGCAGTTTAAACACGCCCTATGCATTTCTCCTTAGACAGGCCCTTTGAGTAAGCATTCTGCTTGTGAAGGAGTAAGTCCCCCGCTCATGATTACAGCTGCTGAGCCTGACAACACCGAAATTATCAAAGGATCTCCTTCAGGCCAAAGAATCAGAGTTGCAACAGAAAGTCAAAGTGGGTTTCCAAACAAAAAATCAGTATTATTTGCTTTTATTCACACGTTCTAAGTTTTTAGAAAAGCTGTCCCGCTTTCCTCTTCTATCATGCTACAAAAGATTACTGCAACAGACACAGAAAAAAACCAACATAAAACCTGAACGTTAATATGTGAATTTTTTTTTTGGCGAGTTTAGCATTATTAAAAACACTTTACAGCTTCCAAATATCCTAGGAACTGTAAACAAATGCATGGGTGAGTCCTACTATCAGCTAAGCATTAAGGTGAGATGGTGCCTGTACCGCTGATCCATAACATGTGTCTCCAGCTTTGAAAAACCACAGTGGGCACACCACTTGTCCACTAAGACAAGAGTATTCTCCATTTTTTTTTCATTAGAAAGACTGTAAGCAATAACCGCTTCATAGAATTTATGGCCAAGAGCGAGATATTGTATCAGAGAGATGAAAAAAGTTGTTTCTCTCTAAACAAGCAACGAAGAACAACGTGGAAATGGATTTTTCCGCTCCTGCTGTTTCTCCAGAGGGAGCAGAAGAAGGGAGAATCAGGACACAGCCCTGCAAAGGAGCTGGGCTCAGCCTTCTTGGCACAAAATGAGCGAGCTCCCTTATCTTTCCCTTTTTGCTGTAGCCTGCTGAGGACATGCAAAGCCAAGCTCCTTCATGCCGCCTCGCTTACATCTCCTATGCCGAAGTTGCGGCAGGTCAAAGAAGACCATTGAGACAAGGCTTAGTGGCTGTATGGCGTCTGTCGGACGGACCCCGGACAGCCTGGGGACCCGCTGGGCCCCGTCCGGCACGGTCGCGGAGCAGACCCCGGCGAAGCCACCCCGCCGCCTCCACACACCGCTCGCTTTCGAGCACGGACACGGCACCGATTCCTCATCGGTGTCCCGGGCGGCCAGCCGCGGCCCCCGCACCCACCTTGCTGAGGCAGACGTCCACGGCGGGCTCCCGGAGGCGCACGGTGGCCTTGCCCTCCTCCACGAACCGGGTGAAGAACCGCTCGATGTTCTCCTGCACCTACGAGGCACAGCGGGCGATCAGCAGCCGCGGCG
>WAAD01022857.1:756091-792554 GCA_013389945.1 Fregata magnificens
GGTGACGTCCCGGCCCCGGTGATGCCCCGGCCCCGGTGATGTCCCCGGCCCCGGTGATGTCCCGGCTCCGGTGATGCCGCTGGCCCCAGTGATGTCCCGGTGATGCCCCGGCCCCAGTGATGTCCTGGCTCTGGTGATGCCCCGGTGATGCCCCGGCCCCGGTGATGCCCCGGCTCCCGGCTCCGGTGATGCCGCTGGCCCCAGTGATGTCCCGGTGATGCCCCGGCCCCAGTGATGTCCTGGCTCTGGTGATGCCCCGGTGATGCCCCGGCCCCGGTGATGCCCCGGCCCGGCAGCGCGGCTGGGCTCGGCGGCGGTGCGGTGCTGCTCTGATACTCGGTGTTGAGGAGAGTTCATGAATTTGCCAGTAAATGCTTCGTTTGACATCTGCTCCTTCGAGCCCCAGTGCCTGTTTTCGGCCCTAAAATATTTGCTTCCCACCAGCAAGGCAGCCCCAGCTAGACATTTTCTTCTCCCCCCCCCCCCCGCCTTTTTTTTAAATTTTGCAAAATTTTAGTATAATTGAAAATGTCTGAGGGGTTCTGCTCACAGCGGCTGCCTTACTAACGTGCAGATCTCAGCACCGGCAGCGCCGGGGCTCCCTGCTTTCCCCGATACACAGGCACATATTGTTGGATGCGCTGAAATAGCAACTGCTGTCGTGAATAGGAAAGGGCTTGTTCAGGCAGAGCGTGTTTTGTGGGGGCCTACAGGAAAGGAAGCTCTTGCCCGAGACTGAACGCCGGCATCGATGCACGGGCAATGTCACATGCGGATTTGTAGTAAGACTTTTTGTTTGGCGATGATGCGTTTTCATCCTGTAAAATGTAATGCCTTATTTAGGTTAAGGACGATGGGTGAAGTGCTGGTGAGAGTGTGTGTGTGGGGGGGTGGTGTGAAGTCAGTGGTCAACTACAGTGTGGCTGCACTATATTTGAAACCCGGTTCATCTGAATTTGTGGTTCTTCATTGACTCCCGAAGGTTGGGTTGAGAAAGCGGACAGAGCTCTGCCAAAAAAAGCCAAGCCCAGGGTATGCCTCCCGGCAGCCTGGAGCGCCTTGAAGATCCCACTCCGTGCACCAGGGCCATTTTGAGAAAGGAGCTTTTGAAGGTAGTGCCCTGAGTTACATTAGCAAAGGCGAGCCCCAGCCTGGGAGAGGGAGCCCGCTTAGTCCTTGTTGCTTTGGAAAAATAGACTTGTGGGATTTGAACAACTTTTTTTGTCCCTTATTGAAGATTTCAAGACCCTCACAGCTCTGCTTCCAAGAGTGGAACAGTTAGGAAGATGTCTTGCTGACTTAACCCACTTGCTCCCTGCTTTTGTGCCAATAATCTGAAATGTCGGTGTCTCTTCTGAGAGCGGGCAGAGCCCCAGCAGCCTCCTCTGTAAGGAAGGCTCGGGGTGTTGCTCCGCTTCGCCAGGTGAAGGAGCATGGTACCATGCCTGGCCATCCTCCCCATGCCCTGCCTCTCTCTCCGGTCCTGCACGGAGAACGTGCTGCTTTGTGGATCGCTCAGACCCATCGTTCAGGTGCCATCTGCCACTCCGACTTCTCCCCAGTTCCTCCCGTTGAGGCTGCGTCTCATCTGCCGGAGGACTTGTGTCCCCGGGACGGGGTCTCACTCGTGATGTGCACTGCCCGAGCTCCACCTGGCTGCTCCCTGGCACTGCCTGCCTGCCGCCGATGCTTGTCTCTGACACTGCAGGAGGTGTCGAGAGGGACCGCTCGGCTCTGCCCTGTGCCAGCACAGTGCCTGGCACGGCAGCGTGCATGTCCGCCCAGAACAGCAGCACTTGAGAGCTGTTTTGGTGCCTTTAAATGCAAAATAAATGGTCCGCATTTGCTTATTCCTAGTTCATACCAAAAAGCAAATTAATGTCCCGTGATGTCTGGCTGTACAGCTCACCGTAAACTTTCCTCTGTTGCTTCTGAATAGTAAAGCTGTGACTAAAAAGTCGGTTGCTCCTACAGCTGAACCTAAGGGGGAACTGAGGCACCGACACTGGGAACAGTTTCCCAAGACTGAAGAGCGGGTCAGGGATGGAGCCAGGGCAGGTGCAGATCCGCCCAGTGCCCACCGTCCCCTGCTCTGTGCCACACGCTGCTTCTCCAGGGGATGGGGGGAGAGCAGAGCTGCTAAAATCCCCAGCAAGACGTACAATTCCTCAGCTCTGCTTTGCCCAGCTTGTTTTCTTGGTGAAATAATCTTTAGAAAAACTCGAGTGCTGTATGCACTTTTCCTCCTCTTTAAATTATGCATGACTTGCATGGTTAATAAAGCAGAAAACGCAGGTACTCAGAATATGATGGTTATCCTTTCACTGAACTTCAAGTTACAAGAGAAGAAATGGCTAAATGAGAAGGCCGACGTGGGCACGGAGCGTTTTTAAGCAGATAAGCGGCGGCTCATCAAAATGTGGGAGTTCCGTGAGAGTGGAGAGCAGATTTCCCCATCCGTTTCCCCAGTGCCGAACTGCCCCAGCCAGGGGGCTTGCTGGGGACCCGGGGTCCAGGCGCTGAGATGCGTGGTCTCCCCAGGGTCCCATCTTGTGCCCTGCGGAGCGAGGAGCAGCGTAGTGAATGCCTGGAAACAAGCCCGAGCACTGCCACCGCCTCCTGGGTGGGGGCCGCAGGGATGCCTGGGGAGCAGGAGGGACCCAGCGGTGGGAGGACCGTGGGGAGCGATTGCTGCGGAGTCAGAGCCGACACTTTCTGATTCTGGGAAGCTGTTTCCAAAACACGCAAGTCACCACAGTAACCGGGAGCACTCGCAGTACCCGCTGGGCGAGGTGTCGCTGCACCCACGGGGGTGTCGCACACAGAGGGGTGCAGCCCCCCCGGCACCCAGGACAGCCCCTTCTGCAGCACGGTTTCCCTGTGGCCACTGGGGCATGTTTTACCCACTCCTTGCAGAGCATTTAGTTATTTTCCCATGACTTCAGCTGGAAATAAGCAGGGCAGCTACTGAGGACGAGTTTTTTCATGTATGTAAACACCAGGTATGTCATAGGGAGAAGTGTGTGTGTGTAATATTAATCCCTCTGTGCACCCCCACACTGTGTTTTATACCAACTCCTATAATGAGACGTGCTGAACATCCCACCTGCAGATGCAGATAACGTTAGGACAGCTATAAATGCCTCCCGAAAGCAAGTGATCACAAACGTAATGAGCATCCAGTGTGCTCAGACATGCCAGAGTCTCCCAGAGGCTCTGCCCCTGAGTGTGCAAAGTGTTGGGAGAAGCAACCGTAGCTAAGGGAATGACCAGGGGTTTTGTTGCTGGTGCAAAGTAATGTGGAAGCATAGGTATTTATTGTATTAAATGTCAGAGAGATTGTCCTTGTTCCTTGTGCCAAGCACAAAATGTTATCCGACGGACTTAATTTTTATTGCAGTTATATGTTTTATAAAGAAGCAGGTTCGGAAATGGGGAACCCGAAACCCAGACCTGCACCTTCCACCCCAGATGGGAGCTTGACTGGGGTCTGGTGAAGCGCTTCGTATCCCCGGGGAGGTGGAGCGGGGTCACACAGCGCCGGGAAAGATCTTCCGTCGCCTCCGGCTGCCTCTTTATAATGATGATTATTATTTTGTGATACGCTCAGCTCCCTGCGGGGATTAATGACTGCTGGCTTCAGAGCTGGGAGTGTCTGCGTGCCACTGCCGACCTGGCCTTTCCCTAATGCTTGCCCTGGTCGAACAAGTGGATTGGAAGGATGAAAGAAGGGAGGGAGGGAAAATACCCCACTCAGAGCAAGGGCGCTTTCCCCGTTAGAAAGGCCGGTTGCCCGTTTCTGCCGGCGAGGGCAGCCTCTGGATCACCGGCCCCAGATGTCACCGCGGCGGCACGGGGACGGAGGGTGTTTCCGCGGCACTGCTCGCCTCGGCCGGGTGTGAATGCGGGCGTTGTGTGGGCCGGTTTAACCCCGCACAATTCGGGACATTGTGCAAGGGAAGCGCGGCAGCCCCGGGAACAGGGGAGGAATTATGCGGTGCCGCAGGGGCCGGCGTTTCTGAGCAGCTGTGCGCTCCTCCGCCACCCGCTCCAGAAGGTTTTGCAGGAGCCAACTGATCATTGAGAGCTTTAACTCTTAACTGAGCCCCGTAGAGGGATCTCCTCCCTCTCACGCCGCAGATGTTTACACTGGGATTTCAGCAGTGGTCTGAGATGAACTTCAGCTTCAGCAGCTAAACCTGGGAGTGTGCGGAGGTGGGGAAGCGGCCGTCGTGCCTCTTACGGACAGCCAAGCGATTGGGATTGACTCTGGTCCTGTGGTTCTTAGTTGTGCCATGGGTAAGGGGCCGTGCAGCACCCGGCATCGCGGGAGCGAGGGAGTCTGGTGTCCGGGCGTGCTGGTCTGTGCATTCGGGGGGCTGGTTTTGCCCTGGGGTGCAACAGTTTGGGGTCGAGGGGTGCAAAGGGTTAGAGTCGAATTGTAAAAATGCTTAATAGTAAATGCGTGGGAGAAGATCAGCAATGGAGATTAAACCTGACTCCAGGTCTGCTGAATCAATGCAGAAACTTCCATCAGGTTTCGCGTGTCCCGGGACGCGTGCGACAGCTCAAAGCAGTCCTCCTGGCATGCAGCGAGTTGCCTCTGTGCCGTGCTGGATGGTGTCGCAGCACATCTCATCCTCCCAGGAGCAGCTGATGCTCTTTGCATCTCCAGTCAAAATGTTGCCTTTGACTCTGTGTGAGGGAGATTTGGAGGAAATCTGGTGGCAAGGAAACAGTCTTTAAACAAATAAAATAAAAGCTCTCCTGGCTCAGAAGAGCAAAATCCAGTTTAATTAGAATCAGTCAGATGAAGTGCTGGGGAGGAAGGAAACAGATGAATGATTAAAGCTCAGTTCTGTCTTCTACCTTCCTCAAATATTTTCTGGGACCTCCTTCGGTGAAGGGATGATCTGCTCCCTGCACGCATTGCAGTGCCAGCCTATATGTGCACGTCTATATATGTATACTCTTGTAGGGCACGGGGTCTTCTGCAGTATATCCCCTTCCTCCAGTGGAAAAAACCCTTTTGGATGGGAGGCACCTAGCCACGGGCCACGCAGGAAGCAAGTGCAAGCGGGGAGGATGCTCCCTGCCTCCCCCTGCCAGTGCCAGGACGCTGTCACTCTCCCCGACTCGGATGGGCTCAGGGCCATAAGTTGTTTCTTAAACCATGTTTCTTAAACCTGGAAAAGACTCTTTTTTTCGAGAAAGGGGGTTTTGAGAGCAGCTGTCCGAGGGAAGGCAGCTCTGTCAGTCCCCATGGCCTGGGTCTGACCCAGTGCATGCGTTTGGCATTCGCCAGTGCTGCTGCACCATCACCGCTGGAAGAGCCCTCCCTCGTAGCCACGCCGAGTCCCCACGACTGGCTCCCCATTACGTCCTTCGGTTTATCTTTTTATAGACCCTCTTTCCAATTTCGAGTTATGTCTGGATCAGGCTGAATTATTTCCTGCCATCTCCATAAATAATGGCCACGCTAAATATAGCTGAAAATGGAGGGAAGTCAGTTTGCTATTCTCAGACAGATTTTGAAGCCTGGCTCTTCTGGAAGGAGGACTTTCTTTCACGACACGGTGGCTGCCCAGGAGCAGACCGGTGGCCCAGCCTGGGAGATACCTCCTTCCGTGAATGCTTCCTGCATCCATCAAAGGTTGAAGGACCAAGCGGTTGCCTTGAACAGGCCCACATCGCTCTTTGCAGCATTTAGCTTGTTTTTGACGTCTCTTTGCCCTGATTGCTTGTTGCCGGCATATTTGGGTACCAGGGAGGTTTGTGATCTGGAAAACAGGTCTTGTGAGGAAGGACTAGAGGAGCTCCATGAGTTAAGTTGGTGAAGACTGACTGAGGTAGTTAAAAAGGGAGATAAGTGTATGTTATAATTATCTCAGGAAGGAAGAGGCAGGCAGTGGTGAAGAGCTAGCTCCAAGTAGCCGCCTAAGGTATTAGAGGAGCCAAGAGCAATCATCTGAAGCTGCCAAAGCCCACAGTGGAAATAAGGATGAGTTTTTTTAACAGCTGGGGTAATCAGCTGTTGGAGCAGCTCACCGAGAGGTGTGCTGGACTCCCTGATGTCAAACGTCTTTGATATACAATCAGATGTTGCTTCTTAAATTGGCGAGCTCAATACAGGTAGGGATTGCTAAGGGAAATCTCTGGCTCGTGGATGTGTGGGAGGTCAACCCAGATGAGACCCACTGTCTCTCCTGGCCTCAAACTCTAGGAAGCAGTTAATCTATTGCTAATATATCAAAGCAGTGATCGGAGTAATATAAGTTACTTAGCAAATGGTCTGGACTTTAATTATGTTGTTAATACATGCCATGATTAAAACACCATATATGAAGTATGCCGGTAGGTAACTCTCAGCAGAGGAGGAGATGGGATCAAGGGACCGAAAGGTCCCTTCCACTCCTCTGTGTGTGTTGGGGTGTGTGTAGCACCTGCAGTGTGACTTTCCGTGGGCTTTCTGGTGTGTATAGTGCACGCCTTGTTCCCGCTGTGGTAGGCACTGCTCGGGAGTTCACAGCCAGGTTTTTAGCAGGCAGCCTCTGAGTGCCCATGTGTCCAAGTCCCATTGGCTTCGAAGTGAGAGTGGTGCTCAGGTACCCCTTGGAATGGGGCTCCAGGGGGGCTCTGGAGGCACTGGGGCCAAGGGCTGCCATGCTCCGAAATGCAGTGGCTGGGCAGAGTCTCCCCAAGCGCTGGCTGCTCCACCGGAGCCACATCGTTGGGCTTCATGGCACCAGCAAATGGAGAAATCCCACTGCCCCAGCAGTTGTTTTGTAACTTGGAAATGTGTTTTTGTGACTAGGAGAGATAGCTGGTTATCCCTCACGTGCTGTAAGACTGGCCTGGAAGATGCTGTTTCTGCAGAGCAGGCAGCCTGGGGAGCTGAGGGACCGCTGGGGCCAGGGCTGGCGCAGAAGCAACCAGGAGCTGCTGCAACATAGCCTCAGAGCGTGAAGGGGTGGGTGAAGGAGGGTGCCAGGCACAGGACACCCCGTGCCAGGAGCGTACAAGGAGCAGAAGGTGATGCACCTCTCTGCGAGCGGGCACCTCCACACCTTGCTGCAAAATGCTTGCTCCGACCCTCACCATCACCAGCCTGATTTTTACTGAAGACATGGGAGCAGCGCTGGATGAAAGCCACCTGGAAGGTGGGGTGCAAGAGAAAGATCAACCCTGGAGCAAGCCTGGGGCCATGCTGCGGGCTGTGCCCGGCTGGGCTGGGGGGGAAGCAGGCACTGGGGGCTGGGGAGGCGGTGTCCCCTCTTAATGGCATTGCGGGGGGGCTGCAGCAGGGTGGGAAAACCTTCCTCTGGTGCCACTAGAGCTCCTCAGAGGCACGCCACATGGCACAGCGATGACTTCGGCTTAGGGAAGAGACATCCTTTCCTTGGCCCCTCTTCTTCTCTGGCCCCTTTCACATTTCATCCAAGGTGGATTTCAAGTATGAAAAGGTAATTATTTTAAAAAAAAAAAAAATAGAAACCAGAGCTGGAATTGCTAGGCAAGCAAGTGCAAGCTGTGTTTCAGCATGCACTTCTCTCTTTAGCCTGTTAGCAGTACATCTCCACGCTAGCATTAATATTTTCTCTCATTTAACAGAAGCGGTAAGCGCCAGCGGAGGAGTGAAGGGAAACGGGGGTGGGAGTGGTGGAGCGGGGAGGGCAACGTGATACCCAGCCAGGGTGCGAAGGATGCAATGTGGCGTGATCCTCCAGACCCTACGCTGCTCCCCCGTTTTCACCGGACTGCCGGGTGGCACTCGGCAATTTTTCATGAAAGAGTAATTCAAGAAGATAGCTGTAATTTCGGGATGAAGAAAATACCCTACTTCTGTCTTTATTGCATTTTTTAGATCTCCTCTAGTCCTTGCAGTGCTCTTCAAATAGCCTGTGATGAAGAGCCTCCTTCCCACTGCCCACCCCGTGGGAGGCCCCCCCGAAGGTCCCCCAGGTCTGCCGGGCACCCAGAGCTGGTACCCTGGGGGGTCCCTGCGCTGGGGACACAGCCAGCTGCAGACTCATAAAAAGCCAGTATTTTGGGACGAAACGGAAACACCCATCAGATATAAGTATGAGCCTCCTCGGCCCCTGCCAATGCCTTGGCTGTGTCTGGCTTCCTGCAGGATGGCTCTGGAGCTGGGACATCCCAGACTGTGTATGGTCACAGGCACCCCAAGCATCCAAGCATCCCATGTCAGGACACGGTAATGGGCTCTTGAGGGCTCTTTGCATGACAAGGGCCACCTCGGTGCTCATGGGTTCACTGATTTAGTTTTGGATTTCATCTTTGGATGCTTTTGTCACATGTTGGGCTGGTACTTGTTTGCAGAACCGTGCGACATTTCTAATGATTTTCAGCTCATAACATACTTCTTTATTAATAAATGGATATGGC
This sequence comes from Fregata magnificens, assembly GCA_013389945.1. NCBI lineage: Eukaryota > Metazoa > Chordata > Aves > Suliformes > Fregatidae > Fregata > Fregata magnificens. Next base: position 764,498 of record WAAD01022857.1, read on the forward strand.
TGCACAATACTTCAGCATTTGAATGTTTGGGGAAGAAGGGTGGGTCATTAAATGGTGTTGAGATGCCTCTGTCAAGCACCTTGCTGTTCTCACAGAGCCTGTACCTGAGGTGTACCCCAACACGGTACAGCATCACGTACCCCTCTTCACTGTGCAAGCAGGTGGGCTCATAAGTCATCCTGCTTTTCCATTGCACCCAGCCCTGTCAAAGACAATTCCTAGAGCTTGTGAGGTGGTAAGGGTGCTGCAATAAGCACCCAGAAAGCTGAACTGCAGCTGCTATGAGCTCGCCTGAGGCTGTGGGTTTAGGTTTGAGCTGCCTGAGGCTTTGGCGTGGCCGTACACAGGCTGTGCAGCAAGTGCGGGAGCCCTGAGTGGCTGTATCCCGACTGTCGGTATGGGCTTGCACAAAGCTCGGTGTCACTGCTGCCGTCTCACTGAAAAGGGACATGTTAGAAATTGTACTGGTGCTTTGGTGAGGTGTCGGTGAGCTCCTGGCTACAGGTTGGCATTGGTTCGCACACGGCCGCTGCTAGGTGATGCCTTGCTTTGTCCTGTCTGCACTGCATGGAAATAACTTGGGCAATGCAGTTGAATTAATGAGTCTCTAGCTTCCTAGAAAAGGGCAGTTTCCATTAAAAATTATTAAAATGACCAATTTTCTTTATGACTCATGATTTTTTAAATAATTTGTTTTCCCCACAATTGAGAAAAACGGTTTTGTGGATTATACCCGCCAGGTGGGACTTCACTGGGACCACCAGGAGGACCGGAGGAGAGGGCTGCATTTAGCATGCATGATTGTCAGGGCTGTGATTACATGCTAAATGGTACTTGCGGCCATTGAGACTTTTCCTTTTGGTGGTGGTCGGGAGGACTTTGGAAAGGCAAGAGGAGCTTTGGTGGTGTACTGGTAAGAAGACCCGGGGAGCCTGCCAGATGGTGGGTTGAGCCTGCCCACAGCCACCGGCCAACGTCGGTGCTTCTCCATCACTGGCAGAGATGCCCTGCGGGGACAGGTGGATACGTGCCGTCTGTATGCTGCTTACCGAGAGCCTCTTACGGCTTTTAGCATCTCCGTCACCTTCCCTGTGCAGTGGGAGAGGTGGAAGAGTCTGGGTCCAGCAACCTCAGGCCAAGGGTCTTGTTACGCAGCACTGGCGTCCGTTTTAAAGCGAGCCTTTCTGATTTGGTGAAGGTAAAAGCTAATTGTCCTTGATGCACCAGTCTGGGAGCCTTCAGTCCTCTGGACACAGCCAGAAAAGCTGTGCCACCACCTCGAACGTGAAACTGCCAGGACTTTTATTTCTTACATCGTTTCACTGACTAATGCTGGCTGGTGGCTTATGGATTTGTGAGATAGGGATCAGAGAGGCGGGGAGATAAAAGCCTTATACCGAGCTGACCGACAAGCAGTCATCCTCTCATTTTAGCGGGGTGCACTGCGCTGCTTCATTCCAATCGAGGGGGCGATAGGAGCTGCGCCTGCTCTGTCCACATACAGGGCAAGGTGTGTTTGTACCGCGGCACGGCTCGCTACGGCTTCCTCGCAGGAAGGCACAGCTGGTGTTGCTGTTAATACTGGGATTAATATTCCGGGTTCCTGTCTCATTTCTCAAACTGGAGTTGAACCTTGTCAGGGCAGTTCTTGTTTGGGGAAGTTTAATGCTGAACCTGAAAGTATTTTCCGTACTAGAGAGATGACGTAACATAATGAGATGTTACTGGAGCTACTGTGCTTTGCAGTCCTCCTCAAGCAGCCTGGGAAGAAGTTTATAGAAATGATGTTGATTTTAGGTACCTCTTATTTGTGGAATGTTTTGAGAAGTTACTTCTACTGCCTCCGTGTTGCAAGGGTCTGCACCTCCACAGGTGTTAAACAGCTTCCTTCCATCCACCAGAAGAGCCTGACCCTGCTGGGATGGGCACCCGGATTTCCCTGTTGGGTAGCTTCTTCCACTGGTCCGTGTCTGCTTTCTGGCAATCTTTTTGGTCTAATGGGGGCCTGACCAGGCTTCCAGGTAAGTCCTGCTGACTGCCTCACTATTTTGAGCTGCCCTGACTAGATCGTCATGGATTTGTGCTCGTGTTAGTTTTCTCCCTCTCCCGAAGTCATCCCTTGCTGTTATACTGGTGATGGTTTGTGGAGCTACCTTGACACGGTTGTACAATAACCTGCTTCGGGGGAATGAAAATGCAGCTCAAGTATTCCTTCTGCAGCGTCGTGTGGTCACTGCCTTTATTACAGGGATTAAGATTATATGTTCACTGAGCACAATTGCAATGATTTGGCAGTTGAAGTAATTCTTTTCAATTGCTTAATCATTTACATACTAGTTTGCTCCAGCTCAAACTCTTTGGAAATACTGGCCTTAGCATTTCATTAGCATTGTGTTGTACAGTAGCTGATGCGCGCAGGGGGCATCTACTTTAAAGTATTGCACCATGAGAGCACCACGTAGAATGGAAGGGGGCTCGGGACGTCTCTGGTCCAACCCCTCCTCAAACCAGGGCCAACTCTGCCATTGGGATGGGCTGCTCAGGGCCTTGCCTGGTCCAGTTTTGAACATCTCTGCAGATGTTCACCCACACCACTCTGGGTCCTTGTCCCAGTGTTTGTCCAAACCCCCTGTGAAAATTTTGTGCCCTGTACCCAGTAACAAGCTCCCTGCCTGCAACTTGTGCCTGTTGCTTCTTGTCATTTTGCTGCTCACCTCCATGAAGACACTAGCTCTGTCTTCTCTATGACCATCCACTTGGTGTGTGATGATAGCGATTAGTGTCTTCACCTTCTCTTCTCCGGGCTGGATGTCCCTCGACCTGCTGCCTGTGCTGTTGCTCACACAGCCCAGGATGTGGCTGGCTTTCATCCCTACAGGAGTGCACCAAAACCTTCTCTGTTGAGACACTTTCTCAGCCTGTCCTGCCACATGGGGTTGTTTCCTCCCAGCTGCAGGACTTTGTGTTTGTCCGCAGCGAAATTCAGGATTTTTTTTGTCAGTCCATTTCTCCAGCCTGTTCTTCTCTTTGGCTTCCCCATCCATGCCCCGTGTTCCTGGGCCACGACTCTGTATTGTCCCCTTCCTCAGAGTGGCACAGTGCTCTGAGCATCTCCCCTAGGAAGAGGAGACCCTCCTCTGAGCATGGGGGAACGTGAGCAAACGGGGCAGACCGATGCTTTGGCTCTTGCCCCATGCTTGGATAAAAAAGTCTGTTTTGTGTTCCCAGCTCACCATGCTGGGACTGGTTGAGGTGGGATGATAACTGCTCACGTACCTGATGGAGAAGGCACATCTCAGGCAGCTCGGGGGAGTCCCGCAGGGCACAGGTCTTCACCTGCATGAACGAGGGGTGTGCAGTGGTGTTTTGACTACAGGTTTTTCCCTTGAATATCTGGCATCTTAGTGTACCGCTGTTAAACCGAAAATCCTTGTGAATACGCTCGCAGCGTGATGGGTGCTGGAACAAGTGTTGGCTGTTGAAATGTGCTCGGTGGGAGTAACGCGGTGGAGAGAATGGGGGTGATTTGCATTCTGTAATTAGACTAACCCAACCGTTCGGAGAAGGATGAGCCAATCTGATGAACGGATTAAATAAAAAGTCATTGAGATAATGTTTATAACAACAACGCACACACTTTATCCAGCCTCTCCTGCCTTAATAGCCCTTTACCTCGTAAACCTGACCCCTTTTCTAAGAAAATTATTTGCACTATTAACAATAATATTTGATAAAAAAAGTAGCTGGATACCTGCGAAACTCCAGGATTTCCCCAAGAGTTAAAAAAAAAGGATCCTTACCATCCCAGCTGTGCAACCTGCCTGCTCTCGGTGGCTCTTTGTGCTGGAAAGGGGAGAAGTGTGTGAGCCAGGGGCAGGAGAAAGGGGAGGATGGTGGTGGTTCCCTCCTGCGCCTCCACCACGTCCCTGCGCCGCATCCCATCCTCCATCAAACCATCCGCTTCCATCGTGTCGCTGCCCATCCCAGGCATGCCACCAGCGGCTTCCAGCTTCACCCTGAGCTGAAAACTTGAAGGTCATTACAGCTTAGGGCTCAGGGGCCCAGATTACAAATTAGCAAATAAATGAATATTTCCTGGTGGAAGGAGCTGAAGGAATTGGACGCTGCATTAGGCTGCCCACCTGATTAAGAGCTGTTTTTCCTGAAGGTGGAGTTACTCTGCTCTTCTGGGTGTTGGATTGCTTTCTTTTTTTTTTCTTTTTGCTTAGCATTATATTGATGGAATATAAAGCAATAAAGCGGTCTTGGCAGCATTACACTGCAAGGGTCAAAGCAATAAGGGAGTGTCACCACAGTAGCTGTTTTAGCACAAGTTTTGCCCTAGCATTCAATCTCCTCAAATGATGGGGCAAAGTCCTCCTTTCCTTGCAAGCCTCACGCTGTATCTCCTCTGGCAGAGGGATATGATGCAGGTGTGAGAGAAACATCATGATTTCGTGCAGCTGACAGCATCCCATGCATTTAGACAGCTCGTTACTTCAGTTGCCAGCCAGGGCTGTTCCCCACTCCCCCATTTTTTTCCCCTTTCCCACACATCACTGACAAATAGTGCAAAAGAGAACTTTGTATATAAGCCGCCTTCCTGCAATCTCCCCCCAAAATTTAGCGCAGCCTCACTTTTTCCTCTGCGCATAAGCAAGGCTGCCAATACAAAGTCAGTGGTAGAGCTGTTTACAAGGGGCACGTCTGCAGCCCCACAGCTGGAATTAATTCTGATCATTACTTAAAGCAAGGCCAGGCTAACAGCTTGGTTTTCTTCTTGTGGGGGCTGTGAGCAGCCTTGGAGTGAGTTGGTGAAGCTGGGGTGCTCCAGTTACTCTCCTCTTCTGAATGTGAGGTGGTTTTTTTTCCTCTTCTTTCATTAAAATGACTCATTTGCCTGGTGGGGGGGAAGGAAAAGGTGTGTGGGGGAAGCCAGTGCTTTCTTATATGTATGCACTGTATAAGTAAATTAAAACATGCTCAGGGAGGTGGCTTCTTTGTTGTGCTGCTCAGTTCTTCTGTGGGCTCTCGAGTAAAGGTCACAGAGCAGCTTTGTGGTGGATCTGTAGGGATGCTGTGGTCCCAGCGCTGCCTCTGGGCCTGATCTGCCACGTGCTTCTCCAGGTTATCGTGTGCGGTGTTTGACTGAATCCCAGCGCGGAAGAGAGAAAAATGATGCTTTAAGGAGAGATGGGTCTCTGGGATGTGCCTGGTCTAAGCTCACTGAGGTTGGAACTGGGGCAAAAGGAGAAATATGTGGGGTTTTTTGGATAAGTGGTAACTTCCAAGAGTTGCAGGAATCATTGCGGGTGATCAGAGTGTTTTGACAAAGTGGAAATGTGCTGGGGATTATTCTGTTTTGGGTGGGTTTTTTTTCTTTTTCTTTTTTTCACTTGCATGCGTGCTTTAATATAAAACAGAAGGGAATTTTCAAACAGGCATTTCAAAATGAAAAATTGAACTGTTTCGCTAAAAATGTCAAAACACTTCAATGTTTTCCAATTATTCAAAAATGCTGTCAGGAATTTGTGGAATATGTCAAGCTTTGGAATTTACCTTTTTTTCTTTTTTCCTTTTTTTCTGGAAAAAAGTTTTGCGGGAGGAGGGGGGGGGAAAAATGTCCCACTTGAGCTTGCATAGTAGTGAGCCACGTCTGGTATGTTGTGTCCCGAGTCTTAGGTCAATGAGAAATAAGCTGATCTCCAATCAAATACAAGAAAACCTTTCCCCTTTCAGTAATTTTCCCTTTTATAATATAGTTGTACATGTGCCATCAGCTTCCTTTGTACTGACACTTGGAGCCATCTATTTTAAATGAGCAAGGCTGTTGTCACTACTTGGCTTTCTTTGTGGCTAGAGGTCAGATTCAGCTCATGATGCCAGTTGGGTTTTGTCTAGCCTATGCTACCCTGTTGTATTGCAACACCAATTAATTGATTATCAGTTAAGCCATTGCACATGACTGTAAATGCTAATGGTGGTGTGGATGAACAATTGCTTGAGGTGTCCCTTCCCATGCAGAAGCTGGGATGTCTGCGTTGGCAGAAAACAGGACTGAAATGATTAATGTGTACGAATGAGCCTTTTCCGTATTCATGGGGTGTGACTTAATTCGTGCTGGTATCAATGCCTTCCTGGGCTGCTGTGAACGTTCAGCCAGTGCCTGCTCTTAGCCAAGTGTATATTTCCATACAAACAGAAGATCTGCTTTGTAATCTGTGGTCAACCAGGTTGAAGAGCTTTTCTCTAATAAGCTGTAAGTGTGCTCATCTGGGGCAGAAGCTCTCCCATTTTCTAGTTAGTTTAATTAATGTATATGTTTTGCCTTATAGGAAAGCTTAACTTTACCTCGGGCACCTGGGGAAAAAAAAAAAAGAAATTTTACTGTTGCAGCTAAATATTCTCATAAAGACAACGTTTTGTTGCCCACAGCTACTCTAGACTCAAGCAAGTAGAGTCCTCAAACTTCAGGGGCTTTTAGAAGTGTAATACCAATACCCTGCAACTAAACTCCCATCCAGTGAAGTCCCGTGGGATTTCACTAATGGGCTTTTCCATCCCCCCAGCACTCAATGTAGGAGTCCCCTGAGAACCCTCTCCCCAGTGTGCTGTGATGAGTCAGGGAGAAGGGAGTGGAGTTTCTGGGTATTTTTGCTTTAAGGATTATGGTAAGTTGTAGGAGTGATGCATAGACTTAGGGCAAGCATGAGAAATAAGTGTGTTTAACTAAGGAGTAGGTGTGAGTCCTTTCCTTCTGTGCCCACCAGCCAAGGTCTGAACTCCTTCACTCCTGGATAGTTCTTGATGTTCCTTTCACAGCTGATGTTCTGGAGAAACAGTGGTGCCATGTGCTCTGCCTGAGCTGTTCAGGTAATAGTGAATATGGATAGGGAAACCGGAAAACTGGGTACTCTGCTACCTACGGACAGTGTCGTCTTGCCAGTATGAGATAAGCTGTCTTGTGAACACCAAGTGTGGGAACACAACAGGGTGATATTTAGATGTGGGTATTGCTGTTTCTGAAGACCTTCCTCCTCTCGGTTGACTGATATGGCTAAGAAGTACTTGAAGCTTAGTTGGCAGGTTCCTTCGCTCCAGTGACTCATTCCTCATGGGCTGGTAGCCAGGTTTGTTGCACTGGAGATGAATGTGGCAGATTGATCTATGAGGGCAAGTGTAGTCTTGTTCACCAACCCAGGTGTTGCAGAGGTGGGACAGACCCGGTGTTCACATGGCAAACAGGATTTGTGTTTAAGAGGCTTGCAGCTCCAGCCTCTGGAGCTTTTGTATGGTCATCTTGGTGCAAAAATGTCCAGTCCACTGTCTGCAGCAAAACTCCTTGTAGCTGGGAGTGAGGAAGATGCGTAATGGCCTTCTCTTCCCAGAATTCAGTTCCCCATTGCTGCCTGTGATGCTTTTCCAGATGTGACCAAGGCTCATCTGCTCCCTTATGCAGTGCCACATCTGCATGGTGTTCGGCCAGCCAAGCTGGGAGAGGTTTTACTGAAATGCATTGCCATGAAATGGCTGAATTTGTGTTCAGAGACTCTACTGGAAGCAAGTTACTCTTGAGGCAGTAAGCCCTGGTGGCTTGCATCCCATGGGAGACCTGAGTTTTGTCTCAGCACAGGAGGGTACAGGGAGGAAACCTTGAAGCCACTCAAGTCAGTGCAGTGACTCAGCCAAGAGGAGGGTGGGAGAGGGCTGAGACCTCTGGGCACTGCTGTTGTGCATCAGATGAATAATACTTCAGTCTGAGTGACTCCAGATTTGCTATTAAACAAAATCATGATCTTGTCCTTGTATCATTCTCTTTTATTAATGACCTTGGGTCAAAGCAAGTGGACAGAGCATGTGTGGATGGTGCAGAGCTGCCTTGCTGAGTGCCATGACCGCCACTCTTGGCACCTTCCAGGGCTGATGGAAGTTCAGAGCTCCGGGCTTGGCTGGTTTCTGTTCACGTTTTCCTAACTACTGGTTGAAAATGCAGTATGCACAGTGCATGGGAGGAAACACTGCTCTGACCCAGAAGTCTCTCCAGTACCAACGCAGTGGGTGAGCAGGGTTTGTCACCTCTACATTTTTGTTGGAGTGGAAGCACTTTCTCGATCGGAGGCGAAAGTGGCTGTGGAGGAGCCCAGCTTGTGCTGTGAACCTGCCGCAGGAGCTGTCAGCGCTGGCAGCTGGTATTTTTAGATGACATCTCTCCTCTGAGGCAGGAGCCCAGGCTCCCTTATTCACTCTGGGTACGAAGCACGACTGCACTGGCACAGCAGGTGACAGCTCCGGCAAAGGTGTTGGGGAGCGGCTGTGCTGGAAATGCAACTGTTGTGAATGCGAGTGGGAAATACCTTAACCGTGGGGCTGTGATTCAGCCCTTGCACTGATTTATATAATCTCTGCTTACTGATATATCCTGCTACTAATACTGCCCAGCAGGCTTGAGCAGCCTTGCTGTGCTTCCACCAAATGTGTCCGTATCCTGATGTCTTGGTGGTCCACAATCTTTGAAAGGTTGAGTGCATCAAACCCAATGTTGGCCATCCCCTGTTCGTGTAACCATGCTTGGCTGCCGGGTACCCTCTCGGAGCCGTGCTGACCTTTGTTGGCTGGTCTCTCAGCTTTGGATGTGGGGGGGTGCAAATACAGGCAGGCAGAAATAAAGCAGATGGGAGCTGTGCGGTAATGAGGACAGCCGAAGATTAATCTGTGGGTCAGTAGTGCTCCACCATTGAGAGCTGCACAGCCGTAGCTAATACAGAATAAATTAAATTGCAACAGTAGTTAGGATTGGTGTTGAAAACCTGCTCCACAAACTGGCTGTGCAGTGAAATACGTCCAGAGAGGAACCTCTCTATCATTGTCCCTGTTTAAAGCCTAGCTTGCTTTTAGGGTGTTGTGTTTAAAAAGGGTTTAAAGCCTTATTAACTATCCCAGTGCCAGCGTCGGGGAGAATTCAGCACAGAAAAGCCCTTTTACAGGTTGCCCAGAGAGTTTGTGGCATGTCTGTCCTTGGAGATACTCAAAAACACATGGTCCTGGGCAACCAGCTCTAGGTGGCCCTGCTTGAGCAGGCGGGTCAGACCAGATGACTTCCAAAGGTCCCTTTCCTGCCTCAGCCATCCTGTGATTCTCCATCAGCGTTGGCCCCAATGGGAACTGCAGTCCTTACGAGGACAGTCCTGCTGCAGCTAAAAACCAGAATGTTTTCCTCTTTTTCCCATTTTCTTCACTTTTGTTTCCTCTAAAGCCAGCAAATACAGGTAATGTCCACATTGCCATTGGAAGATCAAGAAAAAGAAATGGAAGAACAGGTATTGGCGTGTTTTCGACTGTGGCACAGGATGACAAGAACTGGAAAAATCCTGCTTTATTTCTTATGCTGTCAAAACATCATGGCTAAAATTGCGCTAGCAAACTAATTTTAACCGCATGCTGTTATGTGTTTTTGAGTAAGACTGCAAAGTGAGTCTCAAAGCGAGCATGCTTTGTGGCTGTGCCCTGTCTGAAGAAAATGGCGCTGTGGGGCCACTGAGGACATGGTTGGTGAGGGACACTTTCACTGTGTGGCCATGGTGGGTAGGTGCTGGTGGGTGGCCCGTCGCCTCTGCTGCTGCCAGGTTGCCAATTATATTGGCAGTCTCATATAGTGGTCATTCGTAGGTTGGGGAGGAAGAAAGGTTAGCAAGATAGCTTGTGCCAGTGGGGGAAAAAGTGAGCCAGCCAGGCAGAGAAATCCATAAAAGGAGAGTAAATCCACTAGTGTGATGAGTGGGGAAGTGCTCTGCTTACACTGGGGCTCAGCAAATCAGCATTCTGCTGTAAAAATCACACATTTCTAGAATTATTTCATTATTAATCAATTATAGCGGAATTCTTCTCTTACACTTTTTTCTTAATGTGAAATCTGTGGCTGCTCGGCTTTGTGCTGCTCACTGCTATCACTAGGCTTCATAACATGACTCTGTAATACAGATGTCTCTACTATATCACGTACTTGCGCGCGCCCAGATGCGCTCACAGCGTTAATCCCACGGGGTTTGGCGTGCAGGAGGTCAGGCTGATAGCCAGCTCATTGCGCAGGGCTGTGCTTGTGCCATTCCCATGAAGGGTAACGGGAGCCAAGGGCTGCACATTAAGAAATCAATTCTACAATAGTAATGTGGGCAAAACCCACCAGGTGCTTGCACATTTGGTTCCTTAGTCAAGATGGTCTCTATTTCATAAGCCTGTAATGACTCACCAGTGGTTTTGCTCTTGCAGGAACGAATATGTGTTCCTTCCTTCCTCACATCCTTCAGATAGCGAATGTACAGCACTTGGCTGCTTGTTCTGCAGTTATTAGCTTATAAAGCGCCATATGGAAGACTATTAAATAAAGCACTGGCTCTTTCTGAGTGCTGAGTGATGTTAGCTGATAGTCCTTCTGAGGATGGCGGTTGTGTGTTTCCGGCTGTCTCTCTACTGTCTGTTGTAGAGTTTGTGTCGTGTCCCTCTTGGAAGGGCTGATGCAGGTAAGAGCCACTCAGCACAAGGACCTGGGGTCTATAAAACAGAACTGGACTTCTGTCACCTGCAGGGCCATAGTATATAACACGTTCCCAAATCAAGGAGCTCTCTGCAAGGCTCGTACTGGTGCTGGATGACTGTCTACACGGCGTATGCTTTGGTGGTGAGGGCTGTTCCCAAGTGTGACACTGCACTCTCCAGTGTAACAGGGCTTTTGGGTCACTGCCTTCCAGAAATGCATCTCTGGTGTTGGATGTACCCTTTCTTTGCCCAAATTCTCCAGTTACATATGCAGTAATAATATTTGGTAATGAAAATCAGGTGTGCGTGAGAATATGTGCCTGGTTCAGTCATATTAAAAGTATATAACTTTGCTGGTGGAGCAAATCAGATGTGTAATAGATGGATGATGAGGATGATCTTGTGGGGTTTTTAGAAGCAATTTATTATAGCTCTTAAGATTTCAGCCCTGGCTCCCTGATGTTGTTAAATGCAAGATGTTGCCAAGAAAAGCTGTTGTGTTTACTGTGTTGTGTATAAGGCTTACCCTGGCTAACCCCTATGTGTGTGTCTCACCAATTTTGACTAGGTTATCGAGGAGGCGGCTGTGTCTTGCAGAGGATGTGTGCAGTGTCTGCCAGCTGCAGTCCAGCTGTACGGCACGGGTGCTCAGCTCCTGGGGTTCATGCTGAGCCCAGGCAGAGCTCAGTGCCAATGTGATGAGGATAAGATGAGCCTGGAGACACCCGTAGTAGCGGTTCCCAGTGTTATTTTACCAAGACATTATTCTTGTAGCTGTCTCTTCTTGTCTTTGCTTTCTCTCTCTCAGATCCCATCTTTGACAAACTACTTGGGACCTTTCCCCTGTGCTCTGTGTTGGAGGTTTAACCTCTGCAGCCTGTGGCATTTGCTGTTTGCCTGACCGCCAGTGCTGCATGCAGGGAGCCTGGATGCTCCTCCCAAGCTGTGCAAGATATGTAAAATATTCCCAAAGGATCGAATCTCTTGCATTGCTGAGAGATAATTTTGTGTCTGTTGTGCTAGAAAAGTTTCTAGTTTTAACTAGTTTGAGATGACCGTGAAGTAAGAACAAAATCATACGTCGAATTAAGATCCTCTTAGGGTTGATTTTTCTCAATTAAAATCTCAAGTTTACAGCTGCTCACTTAGAGCAGGAAATGTATTTTTCCACTTAAGAGTATGGCTGTATCATTAGCTTCATAATTGTAAGACTGTGTTATTACACATTAAAACATTAATAAAACTTTCCTAAAGCATGGGGCTTTAAAGCAAAACTCTGCCAAGCTGCACAAGCCTGGTGCTTTGATGGACCAGCTAGGGTAAACTATTTTGTCTGTGTACGGACCTTAATTTGTGACTCTTTGTGGATGCTCCCTCAGAGGTGTCTGCTCTCGGGTATCCCTGCGTAGAGGAAACACAAGGTTCCTGGAGTGTTAAAGCTCTCAAGGACTGGAAAGAGGAGGCTGGTTTACCAATTTAAATGCCATTTGGAAGGTGTGATGCGAAGGTCACTGGGGTACTGTGTATGGTGTGAAGATGAGGAAAGAGATGGAAACGAAGGGAGAGAAGTAGTGTGCCAAGGAAATAAAGAGCGAGCTTTAGCAGGGGGCAGAAAAGTAGAGCTGTTTTTCCTTTTTTTGAGACAAATTTACTTGGCCTGCAAAGCCTTTAGGGTGGGACTGCTGTGTTTGTGCATCACCTGTCACAGTGGGTTCACAGCTCCTGGCAGAATTTCCGAGGCTTTATTGCTATGTAAATAATAATAATTAGCATGCCCTTATGAAGCAGTCATGGTAGTGTTTAGTTTAAGGGGAAAAAAAAACCCCAAACCAAAAGGAGAAACATTATTCATTACTGTAAGAAGTATTTAAGGGATCATTTGCTTTTCACAAAGGCATGGCGAATGCAGGAGATCCGATACCAGGAGCCCATTTTAGTGTGAATTCCATCGACGACTCTGTGCTGGTCCCATCCCTGCAGCTGCTGATGAGAAGGACAGTGATGGAGCAGGGTGAGCCCCAGATGTGGGTGAGCTTAAGCTGTTGTCCAACTTCAGAGTAATTTCTAGAAGGTCTTGTGGAATGTTTTCCATTTTTATGTATTTCAAAAAAACCCAAAGAAATTGGAAAGTCAAAAAATACAGCAGGCTCTGTGAGGCTTGTCAGCTTGTTGCCTTTTTAAATAGGAAGGTGAAAATGAGGTTTATGGAGGAATGACGTGGGAATCAATGGAAGGATGGTGATGGCTTTCTAAATTGTCTTGGAGTATCTCCTAGGTGCATCAAAGAAATACAGGGCGAATCCTCCCAAACTTGAGCAGAGTGAGGGATGGGAAATGAGAAAACAGTCTGGGCATCTGATTCGGGTCATGGGTGGTTAGTGCTATGTCCGTGCTCTAATTAGCATACTGAAAGACTTTCTCATCCTCTTCTAGGGAAAAACCTGCTATTGACGTATGCTGATATTGTAATTCAACCAAGTCTGTTCTCTTTTGCCTGGGAGAAAAAAACCTTTTTCAGCTCTCCGTCTTCTGAGCACCTCGGTTGTAATGTTACACATGTGACTAGAACAGTCTAGTGCCTTAGTGATACAATAATATAATAAATTGGTACAGTCTAGTCAGAGCATTGTGTAGGATAAGGAAAGCAGCCCAGAAACAGCAACACTTAAGCTTTTAGGCATTTGAAGAGTTATGAAATGATGAAACACAAATAATCCTAACAGCAAAGCTGTCTTATTGCACACTTTGAAGTAGCGTGGTCTGTGTTCTTCAGGGGTAAGTACATGATATCTCTTTCCTGATCCCTGCAATAGTGGGAGCTAAAATAGGTCTACGAGGTCTGTTCAGAAAATAACCATCTTCGGGGTTTGCTTGTGTGTTTTCATTTTAAGATGAACCTTGAAGTTCATCTCCCTTCCTTAGTCTCTGAGCATGGTTCCGTTGAGTACCAGCTCCCCTGCAAGGGTTTCAGGACTATTGTATTGCGTTGATTCATTTTGCTCTGCCGTCTGGCACAGACTTAAACTTCTGTGCCATGCATGACTAAAGCATCCTATAGACCTCTCACCCCTGCAGGAAGGAACTCTGCCTCAGCAAAAGCAATGACGTGTGACAGGAAAACAACTCTTGAAGTATTACTTGTTTTGGACTATATGTTTCTTTTGATGGATATTGGGGAGAAAACAATGTAGAGCCTGCAAAAGGTAGAATGGGGACTTGAGATGGAGTATGTAATGGCAGAGCAGCTGTATTTGGACAAAGCAGGTCCGAAAAATGGACAATGTTTTGAAGCAGCTTACTTTGAGAGCATCTCAGACACAATAGCAAGCTTTTGCCCCAACCTCCCTTGAAAAAAGGGGCTTAACATTTCCTCTAAGGTACTACAAGATATCTTTCATTATCACACATGGATGGTGAGAACACGACCTCACAGCCTGGACAGGTTTTATTTTAAAGGGAAGGAAGGGATAAAATCTCTGAGGGACATCTCAAGTTGGCTGAGATGCAGACTGCTTGCCAGAAGTGCATGGGCCTGCTTTGAACTGGAGATGCGGGGAATGGAAAATAGTCCCCGATGAGGCATCCAGACTTAAAACAGACATGCTATTGCCATGCCCTGAACAGGATTTCTACCTGAATGAGTGCCTGTGTCCATGGGATTCAGGTTGTTGGACTGAAGACATACAGTAGACTTTTAATTTTGGAAAGGATATTTGGACAAAGCAAACTTGCTGGCTGGGCAAAGCAACACGCAGGAGGACGGGTGGCATATCTGTGTCTAGGTGTGCCAGCATGGGATTGAGTCCTGGTGAGATGGCGGCTCTGGATCTTGGGTCAGAGGTGGTCGCTTGTATGTCCCCAGGAGCAGGGCAGCCCTGTGGGACCAGTCTGTCACAAAACAGGAGACCAGGGTCCCCAAGGGTGTGCTTGAACCCAACCACAAGTCAGGGACATGATGCAGAAGTGGCACCATTCAACTGTGGCTGCTGGAGGTCCTTGAAGGGTCCTTCTAGGGTGGAGAGAGGTGTGGGGGGAACAGCAGGACCTGGGTGCTGTGGCATTTAGAGCAACCTGGAAACTTCTGGTTCAGCGCTCTGACTTCTAGGAGAAGGTGCAGGGGGTTTTGTTTCTCCTCTTGGTGTAGAGTTGCCAAAGAAAGAGTTTTCAAGTAAAGAAATCTTTCTTTACTACTGCCTGATGGGTTGTTAAATCTTGGAGACCTTGAGAGCATTGCAGTCTCCCTGGGAATATGAAAGGAGGCACAAACCAATGCAGTGCTTATGTTTGGATAAAAAGCAATACTCTGGGTTTTAACATGGTTGTGGCCAAGTGATTTATTGGCTCACTGTCCTAGGAAAATGAGGCTTACTAAACCATGATGTCTGTTCCTCACCGATGGCTCTCGGAGCTGGAGAGCACTCTTAGTCATCTGAGGGTGTCCTCCAAGGGCATGAAACATGAAATGCTCAGTGCCCTCCCACCCTGTGCCCTCATTCCTGTATATGTATGTGTGGCTGGTTCAGCTTTTACTGTCAGGGACAGCTTTTTAAAAACAAAACCCAAACACTTTAAACTATATGTCATTGTGCTGAGAAACAGGGTTCATGGGAGCTCTGGGAGAAGTCACTGAATGCTTCCATTTGCAGCGATATTACAGTAGTTCCAGGTATACCTGATTTCACAAAAGCTGCATTCCTTATGCTAAAATACAGTGTGCTCTTAAACTGATGTCCCCACCTGTATAAAGGGATGGTCAGTGATATTCTGTTGGCCCACATTATTTATAGAAGGTGGGTTATACTTTTAGCAAGAGTTGCTACATTTTGTGCAAAACTCTTAAAATCACAGATGACTTTTAACTAAAACCAGGTATTTATAGATACTGCATTAAAAGGAAATGTTGCCAGCAGTTTCTGTGCTTCGATATTGCTGGTGAGGGTCTTCTGTTGGAGGCAAAGGCATCTTAGGGGTTTCTGATGACTCAGCTGTTTTCTGCCCTCTCACCTGTGCTGAAATCCCTTGATTTTTATCTTTAACCTGGGTGTATTCAGAGACCTCATTTGTAGTGGGTCCTCACAAACAGCTGTCCTGGCTGAACCCTGGAGATCAGAGCAGGGGTGAAAGTGTAGGTGGAAGCATCCAAAAATGGGTCCCCCCACCAGAACCCTCTGCAAAATTGTGTAGCTACACCCTGAGTTATTCCATTATTTCCCTGACAGTAAGGAAATGCATCTATGTAGTACTTGACCTTCTCGTACCACTCTGAGCTGGGTATATCTATGCAGCTCAGGTGCTGAGGACTGCACTGAGCATCACAGGGAGGTTTTGCTCCCTGTGCTGAGCCCCATGCCAGCATGGGGATGTTTCTGATATTCCTGGCTTTGGTAGCTTGCTTGGTATGTTTATGCATGGTATGGTCACCTCTCGCTGCCCTGATGTACCTGTGGAGTTGGGGGGGTTGTGATTAATTTGCAGTGCTGACTTTTGGCGGTGTCCTCTCCTCTTGCAGAGAGCCTGCTGCAGCCCCCCGGGAAGGGGGATCAGCGCTGACCTGTGCAAAGACCCGGCGCAATGTAATAAAGCAGCGAACGATGCCGGGGAAGCTGGAGCTGTTAATTTTGCTGCGTAGGCGCAGTTGGTAGTCGCTTCTGGTGAAAGGGGAGAAAGTAGTTTATGGCCAGTAGTTTATGAAGAGAGATTTAAGTGCAGGCCTGATTTGAAGGAAGTGGCTAAGTACCCTCGTGAAAACAGAAAGAAGGGTGTTAACGTCTTTTGGAAAGCTCTTCTAGATTTGCAGATGTAAAGTACTGAGAGCTCTGCATCTCTGAGGATTATTATTAATTAGGGCTGTTGCAGTGAAGAGCTTCAGGCTATGGAGGAAGCGATGCCAGGGGGTCACCCCAAGTGTACACATGGCATGTGGATGTGGCATTAGGGCCAGTCCAGAACTGTGTCCTGCAGGAAGCTGGCAGAGCAGCTCTCCCAGGAGCAAGTATTTTGCTTGAGGAGCAGTGCTTCAAGCTTGCTTCCTATGGCTCAACATGCCTCCTGCCTGTGTCCTGCTCAGGTTATTTATCTGGGTGACCTGTAAATTCACACTGACTAACCCAGCTGAGGTCTGTACTGCATTACTTGGGGCAGGTCTCACCTTGCAATTAAACCTGGTGTTGCCTTGAGGCAACCATCCACACAGGCAGTGCAGAGAGGCCAGCCAGGCTGCTCAGCCCTGCTGCTACTGTGTCCCCTGTCCCTTGCAGCAGTGCTCTGCAATTTCAGGGCTGTGCTTAGGAAGAGCCTGTACCTGCCCCAAGGGAACGTGGGGTTTCCAAGCACTTGACCTCTGCTTCCTTGGAGAGCAGAGTCGGTGCTGGCTATGGGTGTCTTAAAAGCAACGCTACAGATGCAAAGAAGCCAAGTGGCCAAATCTACAGAGGCCACTGGTTATAACTGTTCATAGGGCCTGTTGTGCAACTGTTGCTTTGGAGAGATCTTCATTTTATGTGGGCTGCGCTTTCTGAACCCAGTACAGTCCCAGATGCCCAACAATTACCAGTTCATGCTCCTACATACAGTAGAGAAAGCTAGAAATTTATATAGGGAGGTCATCACTGCAAGAATAAAAATCCCTGTCTCTGCATTACGGTAGGGCTGGTACCTGAGCCTTTTTTCCATCATTGGGTCCGTGGCAGTGAGTGGCTGCAGGTGTCCCACAATTCAGCACCTTAGTATTACTCATGTGCCTGCTTTCCTGGCTGCGTAGACCACCAGGGATTACTGAAGCAGACCAGCGTGAGGGGTGGTTTTTGTGCAAAATGAAGGCATCTTTGCAGTTCCTTCTCCTGCTCTCCCCTGCTTGCTTCTTTACACGTGGAAGAGAAAGTTACAGAAAAAAATACTAAGTATTTTTTTTACTTGTGTGAAGTTTGCGGCAGAACCAAAACCCAAACGTTCTCAGACTGACTTGCAAAGAGCCATGCTGGGTCTGCAGAGCAGAGCCCTGTGCTGTGGCATGGAGGTAGTGGATGTGGTGCCTGGAGGGTGGGCTGTGAAATCGTATTAAACATACAGAGGCTGCTGGCAAAGAATGAGTTTTCCCCGCCTGTCTGAGCTGTGGTCCAAGGCTTGGCACCTCTGGCTCTCCATCTGCTGAATTTGAGGCAGTCTGAATGAGTTTGATGGGAAGGTGAGGGATGAGTGCTGGGTCCTGCACAGAGCCCTGCAGCTGTGGACCTTCATTTCCACTAACAATGCTCCATGTTCAGAGTCAGGGAAAATCCTGCTCCCATTCGTCATTCAGATGATTTTTTTTTTTTGCAAGTGTGTCCCAGAAGGTACAACTGATTGCAGCCTTCTAAATGTCTTGGCATGAGATGCTGTAGTCCTTTTTCATAGTGTATCCTTGAAGACCTAGAGCAGGGAGAGCTATGCAGTGTGCTGCCACGTGGGGCCCTTTTGTATGTAGATACTCTTATTTGCCAATGGGATTTAGATTTAGGCTTCCATCTAACTAACCCGAACGCGTGCCCTAAGGTAAAGCAGTCTTGTATACCTTGCAAAAGCAGTACATTAAATGAAGTGGCAAGCAGGTGGAAGCTTTATGTACCATGTTGTCTGTACTGTCAACGCAGAATACTGTGAAAATCACATGTAGCCCTGCGGCAGGGACCAGGTTCTCCTTGAAAGGCTTCACTTAATCCAGTGGCACTGGAAAAAGTGTTCTGCTCACTTGCAGATGCTTTTGTGAAAGCAGGAAACAGAATAAAGTGAGGAGAGTGTGGGATGGTGTGGGGACAACACTTGCTGAGCCACTGGAGTGTGCTGTGGCACACACTAACAGTGTCCTGCCTTAAAACTTGAGGTTAGGCAGTCCACTCTGGTCCTTACTTCAAGGATTGCAGTGCAGGAGAGAAGCTATATATCTTCTAAAGAGTAGCAATGTTGCTGGGTAGGGTACTGGCTTTTCTTTATGGTTTGCTTAGCTATGTACACATCTAGGATCCTTTCCAAAATGCTGGCAGGTGAACAGGTAGTGCCCCAAAGTCTGTCAATGTATGGATATTGAGTTAAATCATGAAATAATAGGTGAGAGCTGTAGGATAAGGTTAGCATATGTATGTGTATATATAATGTAACTGTTATAAATGTAAAACTGTCATGTATTTATAGGATTGTAGCATTGAATGTTGGTTTAGAGAAGATGCATCAGGAAGTCAGACTGGGCATCAGGAAGTCCCCAACTGGGCACCAGAGGAAGCTCATGTAGGCTGAGCCTGGGGGTGCAGCTTCACTCAGGGCTTCCTTTGTACCTACCAAGATGTCGTTCCTTCATGGGCTGGTTCAGAGCTGACATGCTGCCCCATGGAGGAACCTGCCCCTTTCTGAGCAGAGGGGATGTCAGTGTGGCTTTTACGTTTGCTTTCAGCTGTGCACATCTGGCAGCATTGCCTCACCTATGCTTATAACTCCATGCTTTGCATGGAGACCGACCTCTGAACAAAACTTCTGCCAGCCTCCATGGGACCCAGAGTTCACTTTGTTCCTTTGAACCCATCCTTGGGCACTTCATGACCGCACTGATCTCCTCCTGTGCTGGAGAGGTCTCCCCTAAGGATTTTGGGGCAGTTTGGAGAGAGACCTGCTATGGTCTGTGCGCAGGGATGCTGGTCTAAGGAATCTGCTGTGGAAGCACAGGAGCGTTTGGGGATTCCTTGTGGGTCCAAGGCTTTAAGATAGCTTCAGGATGGCAGGATCCAGCTCCTGCTGAATCCATTCCCTTGCTTGTAGCAGCTACAGGCTGAGGTGGCCCATGGCTCAGTGAGATGTTTGGTGTGAGCAGTTATGGGCTGGTCTTGCCTCTTTCTCTGCTATTGCTAAAAATATCCCTAATAGCTTTGTCTGCACTGAGGTTTCTTGTGAGCAGTTTCACTTTCTCAAAATAAGCAGTGAGGGGGTAGAATTTATTTTGCAGCAGAATTTCCCCTTCCTCCACAGTGAAAGCTTGGGGGGGGGGAGGGAGGGAGGGAGGGGAGGCAGTACCCTGGGGGCCAGAGCACTGCTGAACCTGCTGACTGCAAAGGGCATCCCTGATATTTTCTTTTATGTTTTTGTAGCAGCCCCATGGCTGCAAAGGCTGCGAAATGATGTGCCAGGCTGCATCTCCTGCATGTGTGTGATGGTGAGGGATGGAGGACTGAGTGGTGCTCATGTGCAGGGACTCTTCACAAATGTAGCAGAGCTCCTTGCATTATATAAATTATATAGGTCTGTTGCCATAATGCTCTGAACTGAGCAGCTTAGGAGGTTTGTGGGATGGGATTGAGTTCTCTGTAGACCTATAGATGGGGGAAGGAGGGCTGGAAACCTCTGGCTTGTTTTCTATTTTCTCTACAGGGTGTGAAAGACTTATGAGGGATCCAGTGTTGTAAATGTCTTTATGTGGTGTCTCTTACCCACTTGTTCAGGGTCTGGGGCATCACAGGAGCTTTGCAGCTCTGTGCTTTTCATATGTCAAGTGAGTGCCATGAGAGAGAATCTCGTTAGGGTGCGTCATTAATTGCTTCATCACTATGTAGCATGGTAGAAGTGTTAGAACTAGATAAATGCAGTTTTTCCCTGTATTCCTGGCTATGGTAGGTAGGTCTTGTGGAATTATGTTTGTGTGACATGCTCCTTTATCACAGGGAAATAGCTTTCATTTTGAGTGAATTGAATAAAAATGTGCAGTATGACATAATGCTGCTTAAGCAAATGGCAACAGCAAAAGTTGAACTAGTTCAGCATGTTGGCTTTTTATAGCACATGAATGAAATTGCTCACTAGAGCAGCTGTGAGTTGAAGAGTTCTTAACCATACATATTTCAGGTAAATCAGTTCTGAAAAGTCCTTTTTAAAGTCTCCAGGGAGAGAGAGAGCGCAAGGAAAAAGAAGTAAAATTGAAGATTATTTTAAGGCACATTGTTTCTCGCTATGGAGTGCAGTGCAGGGCTATGAAGCTCGGGAGACTGAACATTAAAATTACCATCCTGTTACATAAGCGCTAAATAAAGAATATAATCAAGACTTTACAGGAAAATAGTTCAGATCATCAGATGGTGTGCAAGAGTTACTTTGAATTTCCACAGACACTTGGCTGTCTAAACACAGCATGGTTATCCTCTGTGTGCGTGCCGTGCTTCTAGTAGGGCACCCGTGATCCTTGCAGGAAAACCACCTCTACCTCCTGCCAGGCTCCTTCAGGAACTCTTCCAGCTCTTTCCAGTCAACAACTTGCCTCTGGATTTGAAGCAGTTATGCATGTGGTGGTTGTGCAGGAAGCACAGGTTTACTTCTCCAGGACAGGAAAGGTTTAATTCCCTTGGCCATGCTTGTATTGGCAGGGTGTTTCTTTGGCCATGGGAGATATGAAAGGCTGCAGGTAGGATTGCAAGCTCTTATGGGTCAAGACTCTCAACACTTCAAGGTCATCCTGAAGTGCAGGCTCTCGGACCTGGATCTGTGGTTGCAGGACCCGGATGAGCTCACCCAAAGGTGACATCTAGACTTGTTAATACTACTTTGTCCCCCTACCTTGTGCTCAGGGCAGGTTGGGAAGATGATTGAACAGCTCATGTGCCTGATGAGTTAGCATCACCTCTCCCAGTGCTGTGCAGAAAGGTGCTGAGGTTGAAGGGCTTGGAACTGTTTTCTATGGTTGTTGCTCGTATGTATTTAGAGGAAACATCACACCCATACAAGGGGGTCTCTTCTATGCTAATGTGCCACAGGTAAAGCAGAAGTTGTGACTTAACCCTAAACAAGGGCATGAGCATGAGAATGGCCTCCCTAGGTCAGACTAAGTCCAGTGTCTTCCCTTCACAGGAACTTGTAGCAGATGAGTGCAGAGTATAAGGTCTGTTCTGGAAATGTTTTGGTTTTTTTCCCCCCAGTGTGCCTTCCTGACTTTTGCCACCTCTGAAGGATTTCCTAAAATGGAGGTTGCATACATATCTGTACATTTAAGAGTCTTAAATGAGCCTTTCCTTCTTCAATTCTTTGCACTGCTTTTGAAACGGTTTCTATTTTTGGTCTTCAGAATATTCTGAGAGTGCTACACAATTTCCTTGCATGGTGTGAAGCAGCAGCCACACAATTTCATTGCTGCCTCCTAGTTCTTGTGTTATGAAAAACAGTGCAAGTTCACTCTGCCACCTTCTCGTGATATTAATGATTTTATGAGAGACTGCAGCACCAGATGAAGCTGAGTGGAAGAAGAATGATTCATGTTACTGCTGCTGCCATTTCCCTTTGCAGTGCAAGTATGACAAACTCAGATGCTGGATCTTCCAGCAGATGACAGAAGTGCTCATGCAGCACACTGGATGGCATGGAATTGCGGGCGTTTGAATAGGACTGCATTCTTCAGCCAATCTCCATATTCTGGCGGGAAAAAAAGTAGATTCCTGGACCTTAAGGTTAGAAGCAAGCTGTGAAATCCTCTGATTATTTCCAATGCAACATGAAGACCTTGAAAGATGCATACGTGTTTCTAAGGGGTGTTCCCATAGTCAGAGATGGAAAACCCTTATGCTGAGTGACGCTCTCAGAGTACGTTTTTAGTTCTCTGCACACTTTTGTTCTGGTTTTGAATGAACCAAAAGGTTCTTTTGCCTTTTCAATTAGTTGCATTACAGTTTTATCAACTGATGAAGGGGTGGAGGAAGGCTCCTAACTGCTCACAGGCTCCATGTCTATATGCATGTCCCACCTCCTGAACACAAATTCTGAAGCTGTTGATATTCTTTGCAAAATGCTTTGGAGCCCGGGCAGGAAAAGAGTGTGAGTAGTTATTGCTGGTGATAACTTCGAGGAATTTATTGAAGGACTAAGAGTATTTTTTCTCTTCTCCTCAAGACCCTGTCAGCTCCATTTGAAAGGTTCAGGATGGTGGCACAGATAGCATCTGAGCTTTCAGTTTCTTTTAAAGTAAATTTATGGTTCTCATGATAGTATAGAAGAGCTTGACAGTGTGACTGTTATGGGTTTGAAAAGCAATAACTTTGAATTTACGTCTAAGAACTCTTAATGTACTGGCCCTTCCCATGGGTTGAGTATTGTCCAGGAAGTGCAGTATATCACATGCCCCAAAACACATCAACTGAGATATACTGGAGTTGGTGAAAGCTTGAGGTCGAAGGAAGTAGCTGGGAAAAAGCTGGAAATCAAAACGGCTGGAGGAGCAAGGAACAAAATCCAGAGAAGACTGCAGAAGCAGGCACAGCAGAGACGCTGCTCTGGCGGAGTGGGATTGCCTGAATCCTCCTTGGGGGTAAATGGATTTCAGAAAGGACAACGCAGGTGAAGAAATGAGGTGAAACTTCCGAAACACCAACAGCAGCAAAGTCAAGTCAGCCAGAGTCATCTGGCTGTGGTGAATGAAATGCAGGTCCCCAACACAAGTGGGGTATAAAAAGCCTTCTGTAGTGCGTTAGAAGTTAAAATACCTCAGCACTGTGCCGAACCTGGAGGAAATAAGCACAGTGGGGAGCGGGTGGGCAAAGCTCAAAACAAATGCATTACCCCAGCTCAGGTGCTCGGATCCTTCATGAGAGCATCTGGACCCCTCAAAAATCTTGTTTCCAGTTTGGCTGTTCTCTTGATTTCCAGTCTATAGCTCCAGCTAAATTCAGTGTGCCCAGGAGTGCCCACCTGGCATGGAGCTGTGTGGTTAAACACACAAAACTCTGCTCACCTCTGAAAGAGGGTAGGCATGTGTGGCATTGCCTGTTGGGATGGGCCCCCAGCTCCTGGGGATGCTGGAGCTGTGCCCAGGTGGCTGGGAGAGCACTACTCAGCCCAGGCCAAATCACTCTGTGGATCATTCAAACAGCCCGTCTGTACAGATGACCTCCCAGGAATGTCCCCTCCTGCTGCTTAACTTGCTGGAGTTAGGAGCATCCATGTGACCTGCAGAGCGTTGTGCCAAAAGCCTGACACAAATCCTCAGACACTGCTGTGGTTGGGCTCTCTGGGCTCAATGTGGTCTCTCACCCCCAGACCAGCTGTCTTGCCTTAGAGGGCTGAGCAGGAGAATGCAGTTTTAGGGTATTGCATGCTTTTTCTTTTTTTGGCATGGAAATAATCGTGCAATAAGAGAGCTAAGAACACTCTGGCAGCTTTGCGTGGTTGCTCTCTAGCACTGAAGAGCAATTAATCAATGTGAAAAGTAATTATGACATTAAACGACCAGTGACAGAACTTATGTTTTCCCACCCACAAGCTTCCACGGTTTTTCAAAGCTGCTCTTCTCCTGAATATCGTGGTGCGGTGGGAGCTCTGATGCCATTTTTCAGCATCCTGTCTTCACTTTTTGAATAATTTCTGTAACTTTCAGCAGGGCAGTCACTTGCCTCCTGGCATATGGAATAACTGGAGACATTTTGATAACCATGAGGGGGGAATTATTTTCTTGAAATAGAAATGTTGACATCTGCTTTAGAAAATAACAAATGTTCAACCAAATAAACTCATTAAATACCCCTTTGAGTGCCATGGCAAGACTATAATTGCACATCTTGCCTGACATCCTGAGCTTGCATGCAAGGATCGGTAATTATTCTGCAGTTTTCCCTCTTAGATGAGTGCCACGATAATGAATATTTATCAAAAGGTTCCCAGTGGTTTGTTTCAGGGGTTTGATCACGACAGTCTCGCACTGCTGGTATGTGAAACAGCTGCCCAGTATATTTATGGAGATGCTGGTAGTCACTCCAGCACTGAAATGGAGTGGGCATATTGCCTGTGGTTGCTGTGTGATGGCCATCCTTAGAGGTACCGGTTGAGATTGGGACCCCAGCAGTTTTAACAATGCTTGTATACCTACCTAAAGGCAGTCCTTATTTGTTATAGATATAAAATATATATATATCTATAATGTAGTTTATGTACTACAGATACATAGTTCATATACCTACAGGCATTAAACCGAAACAGATAGGAGAAGGTTTCAGAAAACTTTGCTGCATTCATTTGGAGCTGGCCATCAGGGCAGAGGTCAGCTCTCATTTTGTTTTATTTTACATGAATAATTTATTCACATGGAAATAGGTCTTGGATATAGCTGCAGCTGAGAAATGGGGAAAGAACTTGGAGAACTGCAGGAGTTCCCTTCAGCTGATATCTTATTAAAATGTTTTTATTGTGTCTCAATATTTTTATTTGGGTTTTTTTTCATATTTAATGAAGAGATTAAAGCAGAGCACAACATCATAAATATTTTGGGTTTGAGTAAGAGGATCCAAAATGGTGATGTTTCGACAAAATCGAAAACCCAGCGGTAACAACAAATACCATTTCAGTTCAGCTCAGCCTAAATTATTTTTTTCCCCAGTTTGGCAAGTGAACCAAAAAAAAAAAAAAAAATCAATATTTGCCCAGCTCTAGAACTGGGTCAAAAAGAGATTAAATTATTTCTCCGACACACAGTCAGTGGCAGCACTAGGAGCGGAATGTACATGCTGAGCGCACCCATCTCCTCCTGAATAACTAAACACTTGTTTATTTTTGTTGTATCTCTAGAGTTGAAGGCTGCAGTAGTGGAAGGGGAGATCGGTATTTATTTTTCCCTTTACAGATACACTAAAATATAAGGTTGGGCGAGCTGTGTGGCTGTGGGTCAGAGCAAGCAGCCCTGTCCCAGAGCTGTCAGTACTCGGCATCTACAGCTGGGGTAACACGGTGGTGCATCCTCGCTCTTTATCTCAGTAATCGCATTTGTTCATTTCCATAGCTGTAACACTTTAAATGGAAGGCTATCTATGTGAATAACTGTAAGACTAAATAGCTGAACATTGCCCATTCCAAATAACAGTTTTTGCAGCCTGGAAATGTGCAACCCTCTGTTTGGCTTGGTGGGGGAAACAGCACGGAGGCATCGGGCTATTAAATAGCTCGTCTCTGTTTAAGGCAGAAGTCTGTGATTTGCATCGGGAGGTGCTGTTCTGTGCACAGGGGCTGTGCTTTGTATGGAGCAGGAGGTGGCAATTAAAAACTACATTTTTATATGTAGGGAGTGAACAGGGTGAAGGTTTTTTTGTGTTTCAGGGTTGACATAACTACTGATTTGCTCAAAGCTTTCACTGGTTTTTTCAGATAAGATGCAATACAAATGGGGCTATCTGAAGAAATAGGTTTTATTAAGAGGACATCTTCCATATCTAGGATTTATAAACAGGCTGTTTTTTCCTTATGAAAAATAATCATATCTTTTCTGGGTATTTAATGTATTTATTTTGCAATGAATGGCTACGGCTGACTTGTGACAACAACAAAAAAACCCAACCTGTCATTCACCTTTCTGGATAATGTAGATATAGACGTGTCCACTTGGCATGTTACATTCACATCCTCTGTTTCTCAGTGACAGGTGAGACGTTGGCCAGCACTGCTTGGCCCTTGCACATCAGAACTAGACCCAGTTGTCTTTGTTCAAACACTGCTGGGCTCACACCAATCACAGATGCTGACTGGAACGCTGTGAGTAATGATGAATCCAGCATTAACCCTTCAAGTGGGTCTAGTGGAGCCTCATCCTTGCTTAGAAACATGTCCGTGCTGAGAGAAGAACAGGTTTTCCCTTTCATCATGGGTGCTGCTGGGGTTGGCAATTTCTGTTTGATGGAGGACGGTCCACAAGTATGTGGTTGTACTCGAAACCACCAGTGTGGATTCAGCCTCTTCTGCAGTGACTATGGGTCTGGACAGCAGTCTGGTATCATGGGTTTTAAAAGTGGAAAAAAACTTTTGCCTCATCTGCACTTGTGCCTATGTCCTTTGCAGTTGGGGACTTCAGTGTCTGGAAGAAATACAACTAAAACAATTATTACCCTTTTAAACTGAGCTGGTGACTTGGTTATGTGCTGTGGGTAGGGTAAATATTAGGGAATAGCCATAGTCTGCTTCAGTGCTGCCAAATCTCAAAGTAGGCAGTTTTATTTATTCATGACTAATTAAGGCTGAAGCTGCTGAGGCCCCTTCACCATGTGAACAGACGCACTTTTTGATTACTGCTAGAGGAATGTGCTAGGCTGGGCTGGGAGCTTGGCGGAGGTGGCACTGCTCTTCCATGCTGTGAAGTCCTGTTTTTTCTCTAATTGCATCTCTGCAGTGTGTGATAGTATATGTGTGCACGTACGAACTTACCCGCTCCAACATGTGAAGTCTTCTGCAGTCCCAGCCAGCTGTATAGCTAAAGAGTCAGAAGCTGGGGAAGGAGGGTTGGTCAAGCAGCCTTGGTTCAGGCCCTCCAACTTTATATTGCAATAGTCTTTAATTAGATAAGCACAAATTGCTTTCTCAAGATCCCCACTCATCTGCACAGAGCGGGAATATCGTTAGATATATTCTTCTCTCTTTGTTCTGTGGTGTTTTCTCTTTGATTATTTTAAACCTGAACAGAAAATGGAAACGGTGCTTGATCCAGGTTGCGTGCTCTGTCGCATCATTAATAGCACAATAAATAAATTGTGGTGGCATTGGAGTGGTTGTTGGGCAGGAACCCAGCCAGCCACGTAGCTGCAGGTGCCCCTCGCTATCCAGACACACCACAAGAACCACAATGCTGCTCAGAATACATGACTGCTAATTTCTGCATCTTATCACCATAGGATCCGGCTGCTCATTAATGACTTGTGGAGGAGGAAAAAAAACCCCAGCAACCTCCCAAGAGCTGCATCTGCGCTTCTGGTTCTGCTTAACTTTCCCATGTAACACCTTGTGCCTTTCTTCCTAGGTTTTGGAGGCATTAGGTTGTGACTGCTGCTAGTGACAGCCATAAAGCCATCTGTCAGCAGACAGCGCTGCGGGGTGGTAATGTTATTCCCCAGAACAACAAATAAATAAAAACTAATACCAGGCAAGTAACTGCTAATTTAGGGTCTGTGAACATTCATCAGAGCTACAGAAGCAGCTGGTATCATCTAAGTTTTTTAATGCTTGGATTAATGGTGGTGGGAGGGCTGTGAGATCCTCCTGGGGAGACAGTGGGGAGGCTGCACGCCTGCTAGCAGGTCTAGGCGGTGCAGGACCCCCACTCCAGCATCGCCAGGGTTGAGCGTGGTCATGGGGTGCTGGTGTGTGGTTCTGCATGTCCCCGTGTACTGTGAACATGAGGGGCTCAGCCAGGTCCTATTGATTTTTTTCAGCGAAGCCACCGAGGCGAAGGGCTCCGGAGCGGAGGGTCGTGCTGGGGGACCCTTGCTAAAGGGGCAAAACTGCAAAGGCAAAAGCGCAGGGAGGGAGAGGGTACCCCTGCCCTCCCCCCCCCAGAGCGGGAAAGAGCGGGCTCTTGACGAGCGGCAGCTCTGACTCTGCGGGGACGAGAGTGACGGCTGCCTAAACCCCCTCACCTACAAGAGCAGCCCCCAGGGAGCGTGGGCAAAGAGGGCGTGGCGTGCCAGAAGGGCGTGGCGTGCCAGAAGGGCGTGGCGTGCCAGAAGGGCGTGGCGTGCCANGTTTGCAGGACGTGCAGGGAGGGCGCAGTCCCCCTCCC
>WAAD01022859.1:3915-55121 GCA_013389945.1 Fregata magnificens
GCTGTTTACACAGCATGTTCTGTTGCATTTCCCTTAGTTTCTGGCTATGTTGTCTTTCACTTGTTTTGCAGAAAGCTTCAAATGCTTGTGAGTGGAGGGACTCTGCCTGCTAAGGGTGCACAGAGATAATGCATTTCATTTTCTCAGATGCTGCAAGATGGGACAGGGACCCTTTGGGATGGCTGTGCTGTTTTCAGGAGAGATCCTGCATACTCATTCCTCAGTCCTTTTGGTTGCTGTCAGCCACAGCAGAAGGTTTCAGTGTGATTTATTCACTGACCGCAATTTAGAGTGATCAAAATTACTGTGAGCACCCTCACAGCAATTTCCTCTCTCTGGTAGGCACTGTGGTGCTTTCCTTTTACCTTTGGACAGAGCTCTCCTTGCTTGGAGAGTTCATGGCTTGCTCTTTTGATTGTGGAGGGTCCCTCTGATTCTTTCAACAGCTCAGGGATTTTCCTAAGAAAGTTTAGCAGGTTTTCACACATTTCACCACTACAGGAAAAGCTAATCACTCAGCAGTTCAGGGAAGCAGTAGGAAAGCCAAATTTGTAGATTTTTTTCTTAATGCCAAAGGTGTACAATTTATAATAGATTTTAATTTTGCATGAGAAAGCCCAAAATAATGAAAGTACAGCAATATTTAACTTACACTATAAATTCTTTCATACATAGACTATACACTCTTCCAGGTTAGAGCCTGGCACCATGTGTCCCTGATTATGATACAGGCCAGAACTGCAATATAAATTTAAAACAAAAGAAAGAGTTTATAATAAAATGCTTCAGTAGTGTGAGGAAGCCTAAGAATAGGTCAAAAATATTGCAACATAGCAATGGACTATGACAAACTGCTTATGTCTGTCATAGTTTATCACTGTACAACGATTAACACAATATCATCATGGGGTAAGAGATGCTTTTTCAGTATTTCTACCTGCAAGGGTTTGGAGAGGGAATGTCTTCTGTCCGTGGGTCTCTGGGGAGGGAATGCCGTTAAGGAAATCATCTCAGGCAGGATGATAGAGATGCTGCTGGAGGTGCCTTTTTCCAAATTTCTCTTTTACTGGAGTTTACTTAAAAGAGAGGATCTGTCTGACTACTTTCTTATAAGCATCCTGCTGGCTCTTGGCCAGGCCTTGAAATATGGCTTGAATCATTTATATTCTGGAAAGACCGAAAAAAGTTTATTTTGGCAAAGTCATCCTCATGAACATGCCCAACGGTTTGGGTAATTTGTCTTCCTAAGTTTTAAATATAAGGCAGTATAGATAGAAGGGAGAAATTCAAGAGAGGGAGCTAAAGAGAGGAGAAAGAACCTGCATGAGCAATAAAAAGATAAGAAAAGAAGAAATGTAATTAGTTTACTGAGCTCTTTTTCGCTTGAAAAAGAGCTTTTGTTTTGATTTTCTGTTGTTTAAAAACTGTGCTGAAAGGTGTGAAACAGCATTAATCCATCTTTCACAATTTAATATTGCCTGAAAAGCATTACAGGAGCAGGTCTGGATGAAGGGTGGAAAGAGAGAAGTAAGTGCAAATAGCAAAAAACGAGTAGAGGGTGACCTAAAGAGAAACAGCTGCCAATAGTTTTGCAGCACAGAAGAAAAGAAGGAAAGGTGAAGAACGGGCAGGACAGAAGGATGTATAGTCCCTTTCTTCTCCCAGGCACCATGGCCGGGGTGTAAGAAATCATGATTGTCACATTTGACCCATTCCTTAAATCTATGAAAAATCCTCGTGATGAGGATCACTTGTAGGCATGTATCAACACTAGTAATCAGAATTTCCTTCATTTTTTAACTTCCTCAAAGAATGCTATGACTCCAGTGAGAAAAAGTCAGTATTATTCTCAAGCTCTGTGAGAAAAACAGAGAAAAAGGTCTGCTTTTTCCCCTCAAAAGTGAAGGGAGAACTCTAAGGTCAGATTTACCAGAGTCCTGCAAATCATGAATAAAAGATTTAAAAGTGCTTGACAGAGAGTTTGTGTTAATCAGTGTCTTCTCATGTGGGCATGTTTCCTCCAACAAGCCTGTAAACTTTGATTTTGTGTAATTGGGAGGTTAAAAGTTCTCCTAATTAACATCCACTTCTATGTGGAATGTAGCACCTAGTTTGCAATCATAAAGGTGAGGGTTTTTTGAAGTGCTGCTAATTATGAAGCAAATTTCCCATTTGAAGCAAAATTCAAGTGTGGAGCCAAATGAAGCCTCAGAATCACCATGTTTGTCAATGTAAAAGGGAAGGCTAGATTGCTACCTTTTATAACCTTTTCTTTTATGACTATGGAGATAGTAAAATGGAAATGAAGAACAAGTGGTCAAATGTGTCTAACAAATCATTTAATGATTGTGAGGAAATTTTTTCCTGGTGTGGTATTAGTTGCTTTGGTTGCCATACAAAGTTGTTAGAGAAACCCTTAAAATCAAATCACTTGCCTTAAAGTGTAGGGGAATAAAGGTGAAATTGCAGTTGCTTCTGGAAGAGACAGCTAGAACGCTGATAAAATGTGTGATTAAAGATGATTGCCTGAAATACATTTTCTGACTTGTACTCTGACTCTGGCTCCTAGGGACAGAGAAACAGACTTCTCCATGGGACTCCAGAAGACCAACCTGCTGAATAAATACCAGGGTTAGTGAGGTTCACTAGAAATAGCCCTCAACAGAGATTTGCCAGCTTTTATTTCATATATTCAGCACATCACTAGAGAGCTCTATCTTCTGCACATTAAAATTGGTCATACCGGGCTTTTTCCTTTTCACATATTTGTCCTATCTGGAGTACAGATGTAGGTGACGGTGTTATACTTGTAGATCAATGAGCGACATAATTATTTTCCCTTTTATATATTATATGGACTTCTCCTCTAGAGTCATGCATCATAGAGAAGAGCAATTTGTTGCAGAGTAACATATACCAGTAGTATGGTTTACCTACAGAGTTACTTGATGGATCTGGCATAGAATTAAAACATAATTTCAGAGCTGCACAATGGAAATCTGAACACAAAATTGTGGATTAAACTCTGCCAGTCACTAGTCCTATTGATTCTGAGGGATGCAGGGTTAGACAATTCCAATAGCTTCATTTTTTGTTCAAGACCAAAATAGAAGTTATATTGCCAAAGCATGCTTTCCAGAGGTAGAGAGTTTAAGAGAAAGAACTGTCAACTGGTGCCATCTTGCAGTCACAGGGTCTTATGCTGAAATTTCTTTCATGTGCACATGGGAAATTCAATGTAAATGACCAAGGAATCTGCCTGTAAATGAAAAGTTAGTGTTACACCATGTTTTATGAAAATGCAGTAAGATAACAGGTTCCACATTTCACCTGAGTGGTGATAGCCTGCCTTTTATACACAGCTGTATTACATGTGATCCCAGTATAGCAACATGTTTTGGTTGATCACAAAACCTTCAGCCTTCAATAGCAACAGTTATACTAAATGCAAAAACACGTCTTGCCTGCAACACGGGCTATCACATTCCCACCAGACTTATTCTCTGTCCCACTATATTTGAAGTCTCACATCCTGACCTTCCAGGAGCTCAGTCCCCTGAGCTGGGGGAGACCTGAACACAAAATGCTCCAAAACTGATACTATGTCTTTGGTATCTCCACTCTCATAGCTCAGTGGGGGTGTCTAGAGCAAGATAATCTGTCATACAGAAGACAAACTTGTGAGGGAGTGCGTAAAGGCAGTCTCAAGGTGCTGAGATCAAAGTCTACAGGAAATAAGAGCCACTGCACAGGACACCTCACTCCATTTCAAGTGCAAAGCTCAATTCTTTGTTCTTGTCTTACTAATGGGAACAAACAGCACACAAAAAGGAGTACTAGCAAGAGAAAAAGAATGAAAGTGCACCGTCTAATGCATTATTAGTAGAACATCACACCTGAGAGGGATGCCTCGTATAAGAAACTGAAAAGATCTTTTCAGCATCAAGAAGATCAAATGGATTTGGATTTAACCCTCCTCCAGTGCATCATGTTGTTATAGGACATAATTTGAAAATTATGGTTTGACAATTGAAGAATTGTCAAAGTCTCTGTTGGAGAAAGCTTCATTAAATCAGCGGCCTTATGGACTGAAGACCAAACTTCTCTTTTAATGACAGTTGTCTTTTTGAGCTACAGCTGCTGCCATGGTACAAAGACAAAATTGAATTTTTAAAGTCACAGGACTTTGCCTCAGTCTCTTATGTGCTACTGCATGACTGAGTAGAGCTGAAGAAGGGTAAAATTAACACTGCTTTAATCTTGGGGGTAAAAGTGAGTAGCTAAAATGCTTCAAAGCATATTGGGAATGAGAATTTTTAGTGAAAGCAAAAAACAAACCATCACTGTGAGATGGAAGAGTTTCAAGAGACTACAGAGATCTGTCAACCAAGGTTTCTAAATCCTGCCTACACAGTTAAAAAGCATAATTTCTGCCTCAGAGGACTAGACCATCTTGGCAATTAACTCAGTATGAGAGGACAAGACTCTAAAATATATATAAGAAAATAGAAAGCCTCAGTTCCAAGCCATCATGAAGGAACCAGAAGGGTTCAAAATCAAGACACTTTAATTTAGCTCTTCATGTCCAAAACACCTTAATTCAGATGTCTGCACATAGGTTGGTTGTCTAAGCTCGTGTTAGAGCCAGTGAAAAGCTTTACAGCTGGTGAAGCCTAGAGAGTGAATCCTCTGACCAGCTGCCTGGGAGGATTCAATTGCCTGAACTACTGCCATTTGAGGTGCCCCACGGTATCCAAGATAACCCTATGGGGCTGGCAGATATCACACGGGACATATGGGAGACCTTTGGGACTGGTAGATGGAAACCAGGCAGGACACACAAGAGCACTTCAAATGGCACTAGACAGCCCTGTCGAGACACCTGAGTCCATCCAGGAGAGATGTCCTGCCTTGTGAGCTGGGTCTCATCCTCATCTCTGCTGGCAGTACTAAACAGAGGTGGCCCGCGTGCAGTTAGCTGAACAGAGGCACCTGGTGCCTTTTGGGATGGCTGGAGTGAACTGGCAGTCTCTGGCCGCTGGTGTGGGAGGGCTGAGTCTCCCCAAGGTCCCTGTGTCACGTCTGTGCAGATGTCTCAGCTACTGCATCTGAAATGGCACAGGATGTTAACGCATGGGCAGCCCCCATTGTGCTGGGAGCTTTGATGCCTCGCTCACATTCAGGCACTTCCACATGGATGCATGCATTGTAGTATCGTACATACCAACCAAATCCCTCCCTAGCTGTGAGTTCACTTCAGATCTAATTATCATGGTGTAATGAGTAAGCTAAAAATTCTGTGTGGCAATGTGCTGCAGGTTAGCTAAAGTCTCTGTCACAAGGTGGTAAACTAAGTTAAATACTCAGCATTTGCTGTGGTTCCTTGCACAAAACATACACAGGTAGCACATTTTAGTGCTTGTCTGATACCTTTAGTATGCATTTGAAGCTGGTGTGCCATCATCCATCACCTTGTTGAACGAACAGGTCCAATCATGAGGTTCTATGGGCTCCTGAAATTTGCTTTCATCTGTGCCACTGATAAACGACGCAATACGTGGCAAGAATAGGCAACCAGTAGAAAGCGGTAGGCATTGGGCAAAATCTATATGTGTCTAAGTTAGAGGACAGTATCAGGGAACTAATATTTCTGGAACAAAAGAAGCCCTGGAACTGGTATAGATTACGTACTAGATAGGAATTTTAATAGTGGTGCTGAAAATGCAAAGATGCTAAAAAAAACTTTAGACTGTTCAGAAGGAGCAGAGTGAGGCCTTTGAATTATGAAGTATGTTGCTGAAGTATGTCGCACTGCCTTATTTAATGGATGATAGATGACAAATATTTCTATAACTGTCAGTCCTGCGCTACTTGCAATCAGGAGATGGTAACTATTTCACATTCGTCAGCAGTGCAATTTCCCACTAAAGCTTGCAATATCAGTTGGAATGTGCAAGATCCTGAAAGTGCTTCTTCTGTGCCAATATTCAAAAGTGCAGTGGGCTGACCTGAAAGCTGTACAGTCATTTAAATACATCTGCTACAGGCAAAGTAACAGATCAGCTGACCTAGGAATACCTACATACAGAATTAAGATATAGGAATGTAATTAATGGCAGTCAATATATGTTAAGGATCTAGCTGTTATGAGACAACTCTGATTTCATTTTTTTATGAGATTACAAGTTCTGTTGGCAATGGTAATTGCAAAGATGTGATATTATCCAGACCTCTACAAAGCATTCGGTTTAGTATCACACAATATGGTGATTAACAAAGGAGCTCTCTAGTAAAGTACATACTGAGTAGCTTAATACCTGGCTGTGTCAAAGATCTAAAAAAAATTATTTTCATCAGGGGTCTTTATCAGACAGTGTTATTTCTAGGAGCTTCTGTAGAGTTTGGTGAGAAATTTTACGATGTTCAATAGTCTCACCTGTTTAGGAAGCTAATACAAAATCCCTAGGGATACAATACTAAATACTGTCGAGAATAATGGGACTGCCAAAACCAGAGAGAGGTTCATCTCATGGTATGGTACGCTAAAACCTAGCCAAAACAAAGTACCCATTTAAAGGCAGGCTATGCAGACCTTTTTTGCAGAAAGGAGTTCTGTACCCTGGAAAGCACTGACTGAAAATAGCATTGGCTTCTAAGGGAAAATGAACTAGCATGAGCTCCTGTATGATACAGAGGCAAAAAGTGCTAATTCAATTCTTGTCAGTATAAACAACAGAATAGTGAGTAGGAGGAGGAAATTGGCTTTTCCTTCTGTGTGACATTATTGGGACTGATGTGGAATAATGTATACAGTCCTGATGTCAACATTTTAAAAGGGATGTTGAAATACTACAGAGGATATAGAAATAAGCCACAGATATGTTTTGATGGCTGGGAGGGGGGAAAAAAGAGAGAGAACAGTGAGAGCTCAATCTGTTTATCTTGTCAAACAGATCAAAAGACAACTTGATTATAGGATGTAAGAACCTTCATGGGAAGTAAATACCAGTTGCTGAATGGCTCTTTAATCTAGCAGAGAAAGGTACATCAAGAACTAGTGGCTGGAAGTGAAGCCGAATTCAAATGAGAAATGAGACACAAACTTCTAATAGGGAGGGTGATTAACCACTGGGTACAAAGGAGCTGATAAATTTTCTGTCACTTCATTTTTTGCAGTCAAGGATCTCTTCTCAAAGTGTATGTTTAATCAGACCCAAGTGATCTGGCTTAGTATGGAGGTAATGGTGTTAAAGCTACTGGCTCAGGAAGCAGGTCATGGTAGAAGATCAGATGGTCTTTTCCAACCTTGATCACTGTAAATCTTGGGCATACATCTTCCAGTACTGAGTCCAACCCTACTCTTAATTCTTCTATGATTTCCTCTATAAACCATGGTGAGGTTCATTCTAGTACTGTTAGCAGATATCTGGGGTTAACACAGCCCCCTAGCAAAACAGAAGAGAGGTGATGCAGAAGGAAAGATGACCTAGGAAAGATTCACCCAGGCATTCCTCCTGGGGAAAGAGGAGAGCAAGCAGCCAGGATGTGACAGAGGTCTGACCGCTTCTCTGTGCTCACCAGCACAACAGTCACACCACAGAAAGGCCTGTAGCATGTTGCTAGTTAAATATTGAGCTCAGTACAAAAGGGGAGAAGACGGTTGCTGCTGCAACTCAGGGATATGCAGAAAGGCAGTCTTCACCCAGCAAGGAGGGTTTATTGCCTGTTTATTAATGGTCTGTTCATTTCCCTATGCCCCAGGACATACGTTTTGCAAGCCCGAAGCGAGGAATATAAAAATGTAGATTTAAAAAATTGGCATGAAAAAACTGAACATATTAATTGTGTTGTGACAGTTATCTAGCACTTCATTGCAAGAGAATTCCAGAGCTTTTTATCTTATCTCATGACCAATAATAGAGGAATTAATTCTAGGTCAGCTTCTGACATTTTTACCAACATCCAGTGTACTTTCCTCTGTACATAGTTCAACCAAATGAAAGGGAATATTTGCATAATGTGATAGCTTCCATGTGGTTATAGCAACACCAGGCTTTAAAATCCATTGCTTGCGCTGTCTTGGGCTATTTCTGTACCCTGTAAGTGTTGAAGAAGATAAAAGGTTGACAAGAAAGCAACTTTTAGAGTAACTTTCATAGCCCTGAAATCCCCTTCTGCTCAGCATAAGATTTCTTCCTCTCCACTTAATGGGATGCCTGAATTCCTTGGGTAGAAGGAGAGGAAGCACACGAGTCACAGGCATAGTTTGCCTCCTTGAAACACAGAAAGATATCCTTCCTCCGAGAAAGAAAACCCTTGTGAATGTGGCTATGTAGCCCTCCAACACATAATCTCAATCTGAAATGTGTGTCACTGAAAGAGCAAACTTTTGATTTCCTGGGGCAATTTGTAATCTGTTTATTCAGAATAAAAACTTCCTAAATTAACATCTGACAGATGTTACTCTCAAAAAGGTTTTATTAAGTCCCAGCGCCTTGAAAATATTCCCACTGAGCCTTCCTCACAGCAACACAAGCTTTGACACCTTGTTGGATAAAATGCCTACGGCAAGAGGAAAGCAGATGTGCCAAGTCAGCTAAAGCTCAATGCACAAAGCGAAAGGGCGAGAGTTGGCAAGTATGCAAATATGAGATCTGTTAAATATAGCCTCTTAGGATTGCTTGTATGCAAGGTGATACATTCTCAGGACTGCCTTCATGATTAGAAGCCCTCGCCAGCATTGTTTCAGACTATAAAATCTCTTTCTTATGCAACACTGAATCTTAATGTGGTGGCTTTGTGGTTTTAACACCTGTAGATCTTTATGACTAACATACAATGCAAAAGCAGATTACTTACCTCAGGGCACATTTAAAAGATTTCTTGCTAATATGGTCTGAATCAACGCCGTAGCACAAATTAGCATGAATCTCAAAGTAGTAAAAAAACCCCACACTTACAATATTGCAAGGGTTATTTAATGTTAGTGAAGAGAAGCAGGATAGATTGTGGTACTTTCTTGGGCTCAATATTGAATATTCATGGAATCGGGTAGGCACATATCCAACACAACTTTTAGCCATATGCTTAATTTACAAGTATTTTGCTGGACAAGAGTATCATAGGATTTAGGGATTAAAAGGATTTACTAGATTATCATGTTCACACAGTTTCCTTTGCTTTTGGAGTGCCAGGGTTAGGAACTCACAATTATTATCTGCATTTTTGCAATGTTCTGTCTAGGCAATTTCTATATTACTAAACAATAAAACTTACACTACTTCCCTCTAGACATTATTCCTCAGCCTAATGAACTTCACCATTAAAACATTCTTTCCCCACTTGTCCCAAATCCTTTTTTTCTAGTTTCATAGTACCAAGTGCTGAAAGCCAACAAAATAATAATGAACACCATATAAAAATCAGTATTAAGGTATTAAGTTCCCATACTTCTGCTATGCATATGGTTCCATTTTAACTACCAGTTGTTAGCAACACTGTTGGGAATTGTGTAACTATATTTCTGCCCACTTAGTTAAAAGTTTCCTCCATTGCTGTCTAGTTGATGTGCTCATTTATTGATGGGTGAAAGAGAGAATAACCCAACTGGTTCAGCCAGCAGATTCCAGTGGGAGGAGGTCAGTAGAACATCTGCTTTGCAATTTGCAGTTGTCTACTAATTCGTGAGCAGAGTTCTGTTGTCCTGGGAATAGTTCAACCATATAATATGCAGACTTCTTATAAAAGGAAAAAATCTGGTTTGATTGAGTTCTCAGAAAGTTATCTTTTGCTTCAGTTAAGCTGAGGATTCTTAATTTTCCTCCACAGTATGGAAGTGAGTTTGTCATGTCAGATTTACTGAAAAGATTCTTGTGTGCTTAAAGAATTATCTCCTGTTATTGCCTGAGTACAGATTTTTTTTCTGTTTCTTTTCTGTTAATTACTCATTGAAATTAATTGGTTGACAGCCGTTACTCAAGTTGTGGTTATGACTGGGCCTGAATCAAAACCTAGATCAGAGCATCCTTAAATGGCGAGAAATCTTGGATGCACATGTGAGCCTCACAAACAGCCTTTCTCTGTATAGTAAGGTAATGCAGTAAACAACTGCTCATTTTCTCCCAGCTCCAAAAGCCTCCAAATGCCTGAGCAAGCCCTATCTGAACCTGCATTTTCCAGTTCATGACCCTTTGCAGCTTTGATAATAGGATGTAGATATCTATTACAGCTGTAGTAATAGGGCTGTACAACATACCATTTGCCATTTTGAATTAGGCAAATCAGCTATCTCATTCTGGATACTATCTGTGGCACTGACAAATATTAGATGCTTGTGCAAAAGTAGGGGGAAAAAAGAACAGTACATCAGAGAAAATTCATTCTTTGTTAAATGCTTTTTATGCCTTGGATACTGGGAGTTTATTTCCTGACTTCAGTTGTGCTTTATAAAAGTAAATTCAAATTTAACTCCCAGAATATGCCTGCACAGAACAGCACCGTGGTACCTGAGCTCCCAAGTGCAGCAACAGGGACTGAGTGTGAGAATGACACCTACATGGAGGTGCCTAGGCATGTGGCCAGCTCTGTGTCTAAGCTCCCTTACAGCCTGTGAAGATGTGAGTGCAATTCTGCTGTTTAAATTTAGGCACCTGAGTGGTATCTCAGATAGCTGAGGTATCCACAAGCATTTGAGATGCCCCAGGAGGTATTTCAGATATCTGAGGTATTCCCAGGGGAGTGACAGATATCACACGGGACCTATGGGAGACCTTTGGGACTGGCAGATGGATGTCCGGCAGCACACACAAGGACATTTTGAATGGCACTAGACTCCTGTGTTAGGAAAACAGTCCCTCCAGGAGGGATCTCCTGCTGTGTGAACTGGGTCTCTCCCTTGGCTCTGCTGATGGTACTGACCAGAGGTGGTGTGCAATTGCCCAAGCAGAGGGTGGTTGAACACTGGCACAGGTTGCTCAAAGAGGTTGTCCCATCTTCACCTT
The DNA here is from genome assembly GCA_013389945.1 of Fregata magnificens. Lineage (NCBI taxonomy): Eukaryota > Metazoa > Chordata > Aves > Suliformes > Fregatidae > Fregata > Fregata magnificens. The sequence goes on from WAAD01022859.1 coordinate 14,916, forward strand.
TGCAGATACTCAGAATCTGACTGTCCACAGCCCTGAGCAACCTGCTGTACCTGACCTATCTCTGAGCAGGGGGTTGGACTGGATGATCTCCAGAGGTGCCTGCCAGCCTCAGCAGTGCTGTGATTCTGTAATTCTGTGAGCTAGGTGTTTATGCTCCTATTACAGTCAATGGACACCTAGGTAACAATTCACTTGCCTAAAACCCAGGAGTCTGTAGTGTTTTGGCATGCTCTGGGGCACCCTGCCTGGCCTCCAGCTGCCTGTTTTGAAGGCTGTGGGTCATCTGCCATATCTGCCACAGGGAGGCAGGTCCAGCTAGGTGTCTCAGATACCTGAGGGCATCCCAAGTGGCACTGAAAATGCCTACGTTTAGGCTCGTGAATTGAGCCCATAGTCAATGAATTCAAGAGAATGATTTGGCTTAATGAAAGTAGGTCAACTGCATGGAAGCCTTGCTCTCCACTGACTCTTGGATATCTGCCTATCAAAACTACAGTTGGGTGTCTTGGTCTTGAACCGAGTCCCAAGTGAAGTTTAATTTGCAAATTAAAAAATGAGCAAACAGCTGCCTATGTGTCCCACAGTATCCAGCAAGTTTTGTCCTGTGCAGAGCTTTTGTCCTCTTCAGCACTTCATGCTTCTCTCCCTATCGTATTTACTTCCACAGATACTGAGCAGCTTCTCTGCTGGTGGAAACTGCTGCAGCCCCATTGAGCATGAATCACCGGCAGGAACATGCGCCTTACACAAAGCTAGCCTGGTGGTTGCCTGGGCTCTCAGATAAGAGGGACTTCTATAGGACCCCTCTTCCTGTAGGTTTTCTGTGTTTTATGAGATCAGCTCAGGGCACAGGCAGGATTAGGGGATCAGATAACAGCACATCCTGCAGTAAAATGGACTCTGATAACTTGCCTAAAAACATTCAGATTTTCATGTCATCCTGAACTTGAATTTAATTAAAGTTATCTCCTCTGGCTGCCTGGCCATGCATTATTATCCTGTATATCATCCACTATTTGACATTTATTTGTTCAAAATGAAAATGACCTTTGCTCCTGGAAGATAATAAATTATTTTTAGAATTATAGTAATTCCCTGTCACTTGAAATAATGCTCACCCAGAAAGACATGTTAGCACCAAAGGCAGGAGAAGTAAAAGCAAGAGCTTCAGATATGTGAGCAATCAAAATTGATAGATGATGTGTATTGGTGGCTTGTCATTATTTCTTTTGCTGTGCAAATATTTTTAATATTTACAATATCTTTTAGTAAAAAGATTTGTATTTATTATATATGAAAGCTCTCCTCATGAATCTTCAGGAGAAAAATAACACAGGGCTCACAGTTTTATCCTAACAAAGAGTGTTTACTAACATAAAAGACTTTCATATTAGAGTTACCTGGTCCCTGTCTTTTCTTCCAGCAGCTCTGTAGCTCGCTTTTTGCAAGTGTGTCTTTGGGCAGGAGATGGGGCCAGGAGGAAGCCTTACTTCACTTACTCACATGATGCATTTGCTGAGGGTCTCTAATTCATTTCAATACTGAATACCAGAGCCAGCCTCCATAGAAACAGGAGCTTTATAGACTTTTTTCCCTCCCTGTTTGAGAAGCAAAATTCCCCTAACGCTCCACAAACTTCTTTAATATTCAATATCTGCCCAGTTCCCATTGCTGTTCTTTTACACACAGACTGCCATACATGACCTGCAGACCAGCTGGCCAGCTTGCGGAAATTTGGGTGGGCTGAGAAGACTTGCTAAGGCACACAACGAGGTGCCCTTAACTGTTGTAATTTTATTGCAAAGTAATGCATGTCATTGTAAGTGGGTGTTGTGGTTTAACCCCAGCGGGCAACTAAGCATCACACAGTTGCTCGCTCATGCCCCCCTGGTGGGATGGGGGAGAGAATTGGAAGGGTGAAAGTGAAAAAACTCGTGGGTTGAGATAAAGACAGTTTAATAGGTAAAGCAAAAGCCGCACATGCAAGCAAAGCAAAACAAGGAATTCTTTCACTACTTCCCCTCGGCAGGCAGGTGTTCAGCCATCTCCAGGAAAGGAGGGCTCCATCACACATAACTGTTACTTGGGAAGACAAATACCATCACTCCAAAAGTCCCCTTCCTTCCTTCTTCTTCCCCCAGCTTTGTATGCTGAGCATGACGCCATATGGTGCGGGATATCCCTTTGGTCAGTTGGGGTCAGCTGTCCCGGCTGTGTCCCCTCCCCGCTTCTTGTGCACCCCCAGCCTACTGGCTGGTCGGGTGGGGTGAGAAGCAGAGAAGGCCTTGACTCTGTGTAAGCACTGCTCAGCAGTAACTAAAACATCCCTGTGTTATCAACACTATTTCCAGCACAAATCCAAAACGTAGCCCCATACTAGCTACTGTGAAGAAAATTCACTCCATCCCAGCCAAAACCAGCACAGTGGGGCATTTCATTGTAATGAACGCTCTTCAAACATGCCTGAGGTGACTAGAAATATGAAAAGTAACCCAAATCAGAGGTGGTTTATTAGAGACTTTCATTTCCTATTCATTACTAAGTATAGGCATGCAGCCTTTAAGCCCAGCTTTCCTGTGTCGCCGGCTGGGAATCAGACTTTTCACAATGGTCTGCCTGAGCAGCTAAGTACTTGCATCCCACCTGTTAAAATGGCATAGTGCCAGCAAAAAATGTATTTATCACATTGAATGTGAATTCTAGTTTAGAAGAACATCCAAATTTTCTTCTCCTGTCTAAGTGAGGAAACCAAGCCTCAAAAATGTTTGATTTTCAGAAGAATGAAAAACCTGTAAGGTAGATTGGTGATAAGTCCTCTCTTTGCATGCTCTAAGGGGTCCCATGATAAATAGTAAATGCTGAAGCCAAGTGACTCAACTGTTTCTGAGTCTTTCTGGATCATGCTCAGAGGCAGAGCAGGAAGGAGTGAAGAGGGAAAACCTGCATATAGAAACTCTTAAAAAATGCAGGCTTAATATTACATGCCATTGAAGGGGTTTAAGCACAGCTTCCTAAGCACTTACTGCAGGACATGTATAAGGTGAATAGTTGGAGGCTGTTACTCAGAATAACCCTGGTGTAACAAGGAAAGCTTTTTCTTGATGGAGCAAAAATAAGTCAGAGAGGGCTGAGAAAAGAGAAGTGAGCGAGGAAGGTCAGCAGTCCACGAACCTCAAGCTGAACAGAGCTGAGGCCAGCTTTCCACCTGTGCAAAATCTGGAGGAGAATAAGGTCCAGCAGCAGCATCAGACAGCTTTAACTTTCTCTTCCAGCTTTGGCACAGCGCAGGTCATTTTGGCATGTACAAAACAGAGACTGTACGGATGGAGAGATTATTTTCCTAATGCCATGCAACAAATATTTTTCCTTTCATCCAGAAGATGTTTCTGACCACTCCCGAGACACCTTGAGCTGTGCGTGCAGGTGACAGAGAAATGGAGCACTCCGGGTGAACTTTGCTGATGCTGAGGAGCAGCACAAAGCTTTTATTCCACCAAAGTCCCACTTTAACATGCAAAATAGGATTTACACAGTGCTCAAGAGATATCTGCAATTAACAATTTTTTTCCTCTTCTCTGTTTCAGTATCAACTGGTGTACCCAGCTCTTCTCTTTTTAATTGAGAATAAAGACAATAGCTTTAACAAAAAAGGTAGAAAATGAACGCCATGGCTCCCACAGAAGCAAGAGCTAACAGTCTCAGTGAGGTACACCAGACTAAAATTTTAGCTGATGTCAGGCTCACAGGCCCCCTAAGGTCAGATGAGGCCAGATCCAGGGGCTCTGAGGTAGGCAGAGCTCTGGCGAACGCCAAAGGCAGACCCTGGGAGAGCAGAGAAGCACAAAGGAAACAGCTGAAGCCTGAACAAAACCTGAGAGTGTGGTTTTCTTTAGTCTGGTCCCAAGTGCAGCAGTGTAGGGCTGCTTTCTCAGCCTGTCAGGAAAATTGGGGTAAGGTCACAGATAGCCAAATCCTTCTTTCATAATTGGGGGAGAGAGTTCTAGGAAGGCAGCTCTGGAGCAGTTTTTTCCCAGGCTGAAGGGAATGAGCTGGGATCATTCCAGCCTTGCCTCAAAACTCCTCAAGGGCACTGGCAAATAAACAACCCACAAAGACCCAAGAGAAGTAAAGGGTGTATTTCTTGTGAGCATGTTTCCTTCAAATTGTATTTATTTGAAGCAACTTTGGACAAGAAAAAATTAAAGGTGTAGCTATCAGAAGCCAGCTCTAGGTTGTTGCCTGCTAGCAGGTTAGCCAGTCCATTTTTATACCACTGTGGTGAGGAATTACTTTCTGTGCCTATCCTTTACTCCTCCTCTTTCAGCATGTTCCTATAAGCTGTATTTTTTTTCCCGCTACTACCAATGAACAGATTCCCAAATAAGAGATCCTGGAGAAACTAAACTTGTAATTAGGTGACAGAATTATGTGGGTCCATGTAAAAAGTTTGTTTGGGAGAAACAAACTTATTCAGGAATAGCGATTATATTACTAAAAGGGCAGTATAGACATCTAATAATTGGTGTGACAGATTACAGTTAGTCTAAACTATCATTTCTGTGTTATGTGTATACTCATTGTGTTTTCCCAGACACTGTCTCTTTCTACTAAATCTTTCTGATAATATTCTGAGGCTTTCTGGTTCAGAACATTTTCTGGGAAGTTTTTTTATTTCCTAAGTCAACAGTATCTAAAAAATCTGACATGCATCTGTTTTTTCAAAATGGCACTGTAACCCCATCACTCAGAATACCTAAAAAGCTTCTGATGTGTTACACTGGGAACACTTCATGCCTGCGTAAATTGCTAGTTTTATGCAGAGAGTTTCCTTGGAGAATCTCACAAACAAGGATTAGCCTGGCTGTAATTTTGCATTATAATTCCACAATATGCTCTCTTCTTTCTCTTGAAAATATTTCCACTCTTGCTTCTTGGTATATTGATATGTGTTCACAAAAACAGATGATAAATTACTGCTTTATTGACTGACAAGCACATAATCCAATGAAGCACTACAATACCAAGATTATGTGAAAGTCAGTATTTTTGGACCAGCCATGGGAGCTAACCTGAGTATGCTAGACATCCATAGCAGCTGAATCACAGCCTTGAAAAGGAAAGACAATGCTTCAGAGAGATTGGTTCTTTGAGAAAGGAAGATTTCAGGATCTGTTCCACACACCCTCAAACTTTGCCTCCTGGAAAGGCAGACGTGAGGGAAGAATCAGATTAGCAGCATGAATAAGGCTGGAATAAGGCTTCCAGTTTCATTTTATAAACGCCCTTCCCCAAAAATGACCTCAACCTCCCCGGAATCCTTTATCAGACCCAGCACAATAGATCTCGTCGTTCTCATCTTTCCAACTTCCAGCCAGCCCCTACAATACTTCCATATTCTCACCCCTCTTTCATCTCCTCACTTTCATCTCCTTTCCGTTTTTTCTTTCTCCCCATGCTTCAGCACTCCCAAATCCACCTGTATTTCTTCCAGTCCCCACTTCATTCACCCCATACACTTCTTCAGTTTTACCTGTTCCTGGATTTATGTAGAGGTGAGTAAAAAGTCAATGACTGCTGTGATGGTGCTGGTGGTACCATGCACTGGTGGGTTGGTTGGTTCCAGGCAGAAGGGGTCACATCTGAATTCTTCATCTTGTACCCTGAAAATGGACATTACTAAATGGTGACCCTCACTTATCCAGCCATCGATGTCCATCAATGTCCATGAAGATCTGAAAAACGTTATAGCTTTGACATGTCAAACTTGTTGTCAAATTAGGTAGGAATTGGCCGGTGGGTTCACTAAGTGTGAATTGGCAGAAACAGAAGCAGAGAAACAAGGTTGGCATATACACTTTTATCATCAGGAAACTGGGGTAAAAGAGGTGTGAAAAAGTCCAGCTTTAAGAGCACTACTTTCCTCACGAAAATGATCAGCTGCACCCACAGCAGTGTGAAGGAGTGGACATCAGATAGTCTAACTTCCAGAAGTAGTACCCTAATACCAGTCACAAAACTGACAGTCATAAAATGGCCACAAAGTAAATCAGACAACTATTAAGGTGAAAATCACTGCCTACCAAATAAACCTGACTGTTATTAGAGTACAAACTCCATATCAAAGTATATACACATTTTTTTACTATCTTCTTGGTCCTTTAGAACATCGTTGTTTTAAATACAGATTAGGAATATCAGACATTTATTAGGAGTATCATCACTGAGTTCAGTGGCTACATGTGGTCGCTTGTAAGCTTTATTGTTCAGACCTTTACTGTTATTTTTATGGCTATCATCTGCTGTATATCAGAAAACAGGGCAGCAGATTTGCTTTTACTTGTGCAAAGTTCATGTTGAAAGGAAAGTAAGTCACTTCTTCACATGGCTTCTCTGACTGAAAAACTGCACAGAAATGGAGGAAGTAATGTATTGCAGGGGAGAAGCCATAAACTGTGGATGTGAGTTATATTAAAAGCTCACAGACTACCGTTAATCATTTTACATCACACGTTCTCCATTAAAGCCAAGGACATAAGGAAACCTGAGCATACCCTCTTTTCAAGATATATAATGCCACGACTTCACATGAATTAGCCCCAGCAGGGATCTACCAAAGTGACGGAGAATCAAGTCTCAAGGCAGCAACTTTATTTCATGTATAATGACAGAAAAGCACAAAGAAAAGTACTTCGTAGAAAATTTGTTCTGGTCTTCAGCGTCATCCTGGCTTTACTTTGGAAGGGCTGCTTTGTGCCTGAGGGATGAGTCAGGCATCTAGCAGTGACATTTATGGGAATTGTTTGTATGTGTTAGGATCAGAATATCCACTTCGGGGTTGGTTGTGCTGTTCAGAGTAGAGAATTGTGCATGCCAGGGATATGTTGCATGCATGTATTTCTCAGCTTGGCATGGGAATTGCAAGAAACATTTGTAGATGAAGGAGCCTTGAGAGAAAACTAACAAGACAGACAGTGGGACAAGATACTGAGGGGGGAAAATGGCACAGATGCACTGAAATCATTAAAGCTACTCTGGTTTATACTAGCTGAAGGCCTTACTTGGAGATGAACAACACATTTAAACAGCACTGAAAGAGCAAAAATCTAACCTCAGCTAAACTGAGGACTGAAACTTTGGCCTGTTCATGTTGCACGAATTTCAATGAATTAATAGCTAGTATTATTCAATGCTACTGAAGCATAATATATCTGCAATTGTCAAAACGTTGACGGTAATAAAATATGTGGTTAGGAAGATAGGAAAAGCTCCCTGGCCACCTCCTCACCACTCAATATGTTTCACTTCCAAAATGAAACACAGAATTATTTAAAATTAACTGAATGCAAATACAAAGTCTACTTTGCAGGGGATCTGACTCTGCTTGCTCTATCGAGGATGAATAGAAGAGGGCTCTTGGAGGGAACTATTACGTCCTGCTACTTCCCTTAAAACAATTTTAAGGAACACCAAGTGCTGCTCATAGCTGTGACAATATCTGACTACCCATTCCAGGCAGGCAATAAGGAGCCATGAGAGTAATTTGCTGGCTCTCCACCTCCCAGGGCCAAGCAGCAACTGAGATCCTCTATGCATCCTGCTCTGAGAAAGTCAAAGAAACCTTGGGTGGCTGCCTGTGATGCTGCAAGGGGTGGCATTAGCCCCACTTACTTGTTACTATGGAGATCCATTCTGTGATCCCTCTATAATCATTTTGTCAACGACATTTTGTTGTTTGCTTATGAGCCTGCTGTTAGGAGAAAGCATTTTTGTCAGAGATTAAGAAGAGCTGTTTGAGACTCCTGCTTGCAGGTCATGCAGAAAGGGATTGAACCAGTGAGTGCAGGAGAAGTGTGTCAGCAGCGATATTCCTCTGTTGGAGCTGAGCAGGGCTGCAGTGTGCCTGACCTGGAAGATCCCATACAGAAGGTGTGGGTGCATTTACAAGTGACTCCAATAGCACTCACAGTATCCACTCCTAAAAGGTACAAAAGGCAAGTCCAAAACCCAAGATACATGTTGAGGCCTCCGATGCTGATGTCCTTTGTCCTCCACGTTGCACACAAGCGGTCCAAGACTGCTTGGGCACATGTACCTTGGTACTCATGAGTATATGGGTCAGAGGAAAGTGCGTGAATGAAACCTATGAGAGACTGAGAAGGAGTGGGTGAAAGTGACTTGCTTAGAGATTTTCGTATTGCAAAATCACCTTTCTTTCCATAAGATCTTTTGCAGAGTTCTGTTACAGTAATTTCTTACAAAGCCCATAGAGTAATATGAGTACAAAGGTCTGAAACAAGCGTAAAGATTTTCTAAAGATTAGGATTCCTGGGATGTTTTTGTAATTCTGTCACTTTTCTACTGAGCAGAAGAATCTTTTATTAGACTAAGCAGTATAATTGGGAAAAAATATACAAGCTTTTCTGCAGAGTATGTCTTTTCTTAGGATTAGAAAAGGAAAAAATAAAGAAGTTAAGCTCTTTGCAGGTAGAGAACTACAGCTCTGGATTTATTTTAATTATGTTAATTGCTTAGACAACTTCAAGGTACAGTTACATGAATGTTCGCCTGCTGGCAAATTTATTTGATGTAGGTCCAGCCCCTTCACAGCAGTATTATATGAGGGCTGTGCCATAAACTGGATCAGAAAAATGAGCTGGGGTTAAAATAGTAACTAGCAAAAAAAGAAAAACTTCTTCTTTTTTAATCTTTTTATCTGCCAGAACATTTCCTTGGTTTGATTTAGAGCACCTGGGCCCTCAGAGAATCAGTGTGGGCAGTGGAGGAGACAGGAAAGAGGCGCATGAGGAGAAATTATGGGGTCTTCGAAGGGCACTGAGAACTACCCCACTTTCCCTTGCTGCCTTTGAAACAGAGTCATCCTGCTCAGCAGTCTGTGCCTTGCTTCTCTTTTCCCTTGGGCTTATCTTTATTTAGGGGTGCTAAGGAAAAGAAAGGAGAGGTCAGAGGACCAGGAACAGCTAATTTGGGGCATGATACCAGTCAATTTGCTGTCCATGGCCTACCAGGCATAGATAAGCTCCAAACACTGCAGGCAGGAATCAAGCACAGCTGAACTGCTTTGGAGACCAAATGGTTAGACACTGGCTCAAGGGCAACCTTAAAGCTGTCGTAAGTACTGCCATGATTGAACTGTGTTTGCCACGTGGAAAATTACAAACCTACTGGAGGTAGGCTCCCACAGTGGACCTTCTTCACAGGCATATTAGCAGACCTAATAATCAGTAATCTTGACTTATAGACTTTGATGAAAAGATAGCAAGTATCATATTCCTTCTGAATTTGGCATATATCTTTGAAAATCCTCAGAATGGCAAAGAATCAAAGAGCAGCCTAAGAAACTGCACACCGAGCCACTTGGTGAGAGCAAGGAAAACCAGGGCTGTGCAAAATTCTGCCCAGCTGACATGGCGTGCTCTTCATTTTGTGTTTTTTAGGACAGCCACAGCTTTTTCCTTGAGGTAATTGATTTTTTAAATGATAGTCTAGTGCTGAGGGACTTTAACAGGACTGGAATTATTTCTCTGTACAATCACTGACAACTAGACAAGGACATTTTAACAGCTGCAAAGTGAAAGCAGACAGGCTGCAAGAAGGACTGCATGGCATGACAAAGGCATGGCTTTTGCTCTGACCATTTTCTAGATGATAGTTAAGTCAAATTTCTCTTTTCTGGTCACTGAAGATCCTCTAAGATTTATTGGGAGGCTAAAAGGTCTGGCCACTCTCAGCTCTCTCTCTACATTTAAGTATTCTCCTTAATAAAGGAAAATAGCCTTTATTTTGTCAAACTAAGCATGCCAGACCTTTTCCAGACTTAGAAACACTGCTTGAAGTACAGCTAACACAAGGAGCGTTCCTTGCCCTAAGCTTTGCACACTCCCTGTGACAATGTAGGATGTGTGGAGCTCAGCTTCGTACGAAACCTATAGCACTTTGTGGCAAATAAATAAGATCACCGCCTTTTGGGAAGGAGCCCATTGACTTAAGTACAAGTCATGTCAGCCATGACATGATTGACCAATCTCTTCTGCAGGTTAGGACACACTGAGGTCTATGTTAAGCAGTACAGCGGGACTAAAGTCTAACTCCAGCACTCGTCCTACATCAACTATAGCTCATATAAACCCTGCATTTGTATGGATGTGATGATACAGATGCTTTAATTGTAAAGTACCTTTAGCACCGTCCCAGCCTGCCACTTCCCCTGAAAATGCTGTAAGCGGACAATTTCCAGCATCTGCTCTGCTTTTGTTGTCTTAAGCATGGATGTTCTGATTATATACAAGATTCAAGAGGGGTGTCACTGTTGCCTAAAACTGTGGAAGTGATACTTCCCTATCCTTTTCTGGAGACATCTTACTTGAATTCAGCTTTGCTTTGAAGTTGTCTTTCAGTGGCTGCCTCACAAAGGGCCTGAGAGTCACCCTGGGGTTGGGCACTGTGCTCTGATCACTCTGTTTTTTCTGGCTGGTTCTTGAGGAGCTCCATCAGCAACCCCATCCAGCCAAAATTTTGTCTTACAGTATCCCTCCCACCACGTCCCAAGTAGCTCTTTCCTGTTAATCCGTGAATTAATCTGCAGTCTCCGGTTTAACTACAGTATCCAATGCTTTGCAGAAGTTCAGACATGTGAGATATATTGCTTGTCCTTTTTAAAATGAATTAGGGATTAGGACAACATTTCACAGGAAAAGTTTTAATTTAGAGTGCCTTTGTTACATCAGCAGCATCAAATGTTTTACTGCTTAAATTTACAGCTAAACAGTGGTTACCAAAGCTTTACATTGGAAAATTAGTTTTAGTGTAAATGAATTTTAGAAAACCCAGATGTCTACACTTAATGATTCTTGAAAGATTTTTATTTCCCACCATGTTTCTTTGCTCACACTTTACATCAGGCTCATTAACTTTCAGCCCGAATACAGAAATTGCTTCCCTCTGATTGTAGCCTCTGGTTTGTTAAAAACATTTTTTTCGTGTCAACTCTATCATACAAATCACATGGTTTTCTGTTATTAGTATACTATTTGTATGGTTTGTATTCAGGTGCGATTTTTTGACTTCATCACGGTCCCATTAGCTGCATGAGCATCTGTAACCCAGGAAGAGACTGTGCAACCAACTAACACGAAACTGCCAGTGTATTTTGTAGCTGTTCAGAGTGTGATCCACTGCTGTACCTGTCCAGCTTTATGACACTGTACTACAGGGGAGTAATAGCCTTATACCAGTAAACACCTGCAGGGACGCAGTGCTAACAAGTGCCTGTAGGGAAGGAGCACTTACCCATAACTCCAGGATCCCAGAGAAGACTCTCATCCCCCTGAAAGTTTTCAGGTGAGACCCTGTGAAGTTACTGAGATCTGGGTTCACAGAGAGACATGTGCAACATCTGCATCCAGGTGCCTCTCTGCCAGATGGCTGCTGGTTTGATGTAGGACCCTCCGCTCCCTGTCCAGGGCTGGGAGAGCTGAGCTCCTTGGGACTGGACCTGCAGCCACCTACAAGCAGAGCAGCTCAAACCTGCCAGCAGCAGGTCTGCAGTGGAGGTGTCATCAGCCCTGCCTGGTTGGTGTGTCACGCAGGAGGGCTGGACCTGGGTCCTTCCCAGAGTTAAAAAGACAGCCTTGACCATGAGGATCCTGCATGGGAGCAGGAGGCAGCATGCTGCTTCCCACCGAGCTTGTTCCCCAAAGAAAGCATGGCCAAGCCTTGGCACCCTCAGGATGTGCAACTGAAGGCCAGGGCATGGGGAGGCCCCCACAAACCCCCACCCTGGGCATGACTTTTCAAGGGGAAAGGCAAAGATCCTGTGCTTGGGATTGAGCACTTAAATTCCTTCAGCTTCTTCTCAATTTGTTTTTAATCTGAGCTTTGGTCTCGCTGCCTCTGCCCTGCAGTCTAATGAAATCTGCCTTTTATAAAACAGAAAATAGTTTGGAAACTCAGATGTAGAAAATCATTTTAGGCCCAGACTTGCAAGCTGCGGGGTGTCCCTCGCCAGCAAGTGACAGCCCTCAGTGGAGAGTCCTTAACATTGTGGACGTCATTTTTAAAGAAGAATCCCATACACTGCGCTGTGCTGTGTAGCGTATTGCAGAGACAACACCTGTTGTAGGCAATTGGGTACCCCCCCTAGACACTAAAGGTTTGAACAGGAATGGTAGCTGCACAGTATATTTTTATTCAAATATGAAAAATAAGGGAGACAGCAGGAGTCTGTTAACAGAAGAAGTTGCCATCTCCATCATGCTGCTCACACTCTCTCTGTGTCTTTCTAAGAATAACCGTGTCTCTACATTATTAATTTTTCATGCAGAGAAGAGATTCTGCATGCTTCAAAAGTCACTCTGTGGACCGATGTTCATGAGAGGTTGCCAAAAATTTTCAATAAAAAAGAAATATTTTTAAGCTTAATATTTTTGCAAAATATTGTTTGCATAGTCAGCATTGCAGTCCTGCCAAAAAAAGCAGATTAACTTTGTTCAGTGTTATTAATATTGTTTACTTGCTAGAGATAGAGCTTTGATCACTTCACTAACTCTTTTTATGAAATTTTGGGTACCGATTTCATCAAAAATTGTGAAATTACTTATGAAAACACCCTCAGTTCTTAGAAGCAAACAAACAAAAAACTTCCAGAAAAATAGATGCAAATTTTTTTTAATGTTTTGGTTGGCTCTTCACTATAATATTTGTGAAGTTATGGCTGTTATCTTTTTTTATTGAAGATCCCAGATTGCTTTCCAATCACTTTTTTTCCCTTTGATCATTTCACAGTTTATTAAGTTCCCACGTCCTGAGATATGTAGTAAATACTCCGTGCAGATGACTTATATATATTTCATAGATGGTTAAAATGAGTCTTAAGGAAACGATAACTTTCCCAAAGTCACAAAACAAGGTCAGAGTAAAGCAGCAGAAGTGTGATGGCTTTTTTTCTGTGGAGAAGATTGTCACGGTAATTGTTTGAAAGATTAATCTTTGTCACAAATGATTGTCACACAAATTAATCTAGAGCAGAAAGAATTAATCAGAGATCTGCTCCTTGTGACAAGAATTGTCACTCATAAGCCTCAAAATGTACTCCTTGCAATAGTAAAATTAGTAAAAGTGAGTTCAGGAAACACAACATAAAATTAATTAATGGCAATTTGATGGCAACTTCATGTCAAACTTTCGGCTGAGAAGCTGGGAGGAGGGGCATGGCACCCGTGGGAAAAGTTTGGGAGCACAAACCTTCCTTGAGCTAGGAAAAGCTGCTCTGATGATAGCTCCAAACCCCAGTTTTTTCCTGCTTCTGGCTGATGGAAGAGTATTTGTTTAGGTTGAACTGGGTCATAGAAGAGAAGTGTTTATTCCTTGCCTGGTGTGCACTGCGGCGCTACGCGTGTTTTACGTGGGCAGGGGCCCACTGAGGGTGCAGGATCGCTGCTGCCGGCCAGACGCAGTGCTACCCTGGCATGGACCTGTGTGCAGGTCTCGCTGCGTCTCCATCTCTGACCAGGATATACGGCTTTATGGTTCCTCCCACCCATCGGCCGCTCCGTGAGGAGAGGGAGGAGGGTCTGTTGGCCTCTTCTGAGCCCTCTGTGGTATATCCCATTCCCTTCCTGACACCTCCTCCTCTCAAAGGATAAGCAAGAAGGGAGATACCTGGCTTTCTTGGAGTAAGAACTAAAAACTTTAAGACTCCCTCATATGTGATAAAGCCAATTTGAGCTATGATTCTTGATCCCCTCACCTCTAGTGGAGATAAAAAGACTGAATGCTAATGAGGAAGCTCACAGAAGAGTATCTGAGAGGAGAATTAGAGCTTCAAATTGCAGGGCCTATCCGCCTTTAAGCAAAACTCTGCAAATCTTACTCTGGCAACATTTCCTTCCAGATACCTGTGGATTTAGCTGAGTAAAGGCCGATAATTTACTAGAAGAGACTGAAAGTTCCTTGAGGTCTCCTGCTACCCCAGGTAGCATTACCAGGTAGATTACAAGATCCCCTGGGCACGCACATCATGCTTCTTCATGAACGAGTTGCGTTGCCTGTGCCTGTGTTACCTGGTACTCTGCCCCTAGGAGTTTCCCTGCCAGGGAGTGCCTTATAGCCTTTTTTGCCAAGGGCAGCAGACAGAGATCTTTTGCAAGTCTCTTCAGCATCTTATCATCTCTGAACCTCACTCACCTCCAGCCTGAATTTCCATGTCCCCTTTTTACCTTTTTCTTCTTTGGCCAACAAGGCCTTTCTGTTTAGATCCTCTTATGCCATCGATATTTATAGTGAGTGACCATATAGAGTATAAGTGGCTGGGTTTGTGTCATATTCCAGGTATAATCCACTTTGATTTACTGTTCTCATCTGTCCCTGTCTACTGGAAATATCATTCCTGATACATCCTACAATTGCATCAACCTTTGTGTGGCTGAATCATGTCGATGACTCATGGCCATACTGTGAATGATTATTTCCAGTCTGGGCTTTCTCCTTTCCTCACATTCTCACAGTTCAGCCCCCAGCTTACAGCAAATCTTTTTATTAGTCTCCAAGTGCCTGACCTGGCACTTCAGGCTGTTGAATTTAACCTGATTTTTATTGCTTCATTGCTCAAGATTATCAGGTTCTTCCTATATGATATTCTAACATTCCTCTCTGTTAATGTTGTCTCCCAGATTTGTGTCATTAACTATTTTTATTAGTTATTTTTGTGTCCTGGTGTTATGAACAACTGACATAAACGCTGATCCTGGACATATTCCACTTAGGACCTGCCTTTTGCTGGTTTCATCTTCCTTCAGTGTTAACTGTTGCTGCCTACCCTGGAGCCAGATCTTTCCCTAAAACTAATTGTAATAATCCCCCTTGTCTTTGCCTTAAGTATTAATAATTTGTCCTTGGAATGTATGTGAGGCTTAGCAGAAGGTCAGGTGGGTTGTGGTTATCACATTCTTTCATCTAAACATAGACAAATACATCACAGAAAGATACCAAGTTTATCTGTCAAAATCTATTGCTGTAAATTCAGATTGTATTGTACCCAATTTTCTGCTTATCTCCACTTTGTTAGGTAGTCTTTCTTTTGAAATTTGTTCCAACACCTTGCATACACTGGAAACCAGGCTAATGGTCCTGTAACTGCACGGGTCATTTTTCTCTTTTCAGAATACGAGTGCTGTGTTTGCTAATTTCAAATGCTAATGCACTAGCCACAGATGAATAGGTTCATTTAGAAAAGCTTTGCTGCAGGACTTGTGATTTCACATGCTAGTACTTCCTGGCTGAAGATTAACCTGCTCCAGAAATTTCAGCACACTGAACTTAAATGTTTTTTTTATCTTTGTCTGTTGGAATTTTCCTTTTTGAATATTCATTCCCATTAAGCCTCCTCTCATCTTTCCCATTATTAAAGACAAGGGTAAATAAGCCATATAATTAAGCCTAGTTATCTTCTATCTCAAGCATGTGCTTTCTATATGGATACTACCAGTTTTAGTCTTCTCTTTTTTCCATAGGCTGATCTAGCAGTAGATTTTTATTGCTACAATTTTAGATTTATAGCCATAAAAATTTAGATATTTATCTTAGACTCTAGCAAAATTTTCGTGTAGAAGTTACGTCCTCCATTTATATGACCTAGTATTGGGTTTGCTTGGCAAGGTTTTGGTAGTGGGGTGGGGAGGCTACAGAGGTGGCTTCTGTGAGAAGCTGCTAGAAGCTTCCCCATATCCAATAGAGCCAAAGCCAGCTGGCTCCAAGACTGACCCGCCGCTGGCCAAGGCCAAGCCCAAGCCCATCAGCGACAGTGGTAGCGCCTCTGGGATAACATAGTTAAGAAGGGTGAAAAAAACCCCAAACCTGTGCAATTGCAGCTGGAGAGAGGAGTGAGAATATGTGAGAAGAATAACTCTGCAGACACCAAGGTCAGTGAAGAAGGAGGGGGAGGAGGTGCTCCAGGCAGCGGAGCAGAGATTCCCCTGCAGCCCATGGTGAAGACCATGGTGAGGCAGGCTGTCCTCCTGCAGCCCATGGAGGTTAATGGTGGAGCAGATATCCACCTGCAGCCCCTGGAGGACCCCATGCCGGAGCATGTGGATGCACCTGAAGGAGTCTGTTGCCCCACGGAGAGTCCACGCTGGAGCACGCTTCTGGCAGGACTGGTGACCCCGTGGAGAGAGGACCCCACGTTGGAGCAGGTTTTCTGGCAGGACTTGTGACCCCATTGTCTGTCCCTGAAGGACTGCACCCCGTGGAAAGGACCCATGCTGGAGTAGTTCGTGAAGAACTGCAACCCATGGGAAGGTCTTATGTTGGAGAAGTTCATGGAGGACTGTCTCCCATGGGTGGGACCCCACATTGGAGGAGGGGAAGAGTGTGAGGAGTCCTCCCCCTGAGGAGGAAGGAGCAGCAGAGACAACGTGTGATGAACTGACGGCAGCCCCCACTCCCCATCCCTCTGAGCCACTCGGGGGAGGAGGTAGAGAAATCGGGAGTGAGTTAAGCCCAGGAAGAAGGGAGGGGTGGAGGGATGGTGTTTTAAGACTTGGTTTTATTTTCTCATTACCCTACTCTGATTTGATTGGCAATAAATTAAATTAATTTCCCCAAGCTGAGTCTGTTTTGCCCATGAAAGTAGTTGGTGAGTGGTCTCCCTGTCCTTATCTCGATCCATGAGCCTTTCATTATATTTTCTCTCCCCTGTCCATTTGAGGAGGGGGAGTGATAGACAGGCTTTGGTGGGCACATGGTGTCCAGCCAGGGTCAACCCACCACACTAGTCCTCAAAGCTTTAGGGAAATATCATAGCATAGTCAAGATCTATCAGGATGCATCCATACTGATCCACCTTGCAATGGACCAGTAATGCCTATTTCTTGATTCACCTAATATTTATCTTAAATCCTGTATGTTGATGTGTTTGCATTTTGTTCTGATCAGATCACGGTTTTTAATCAACTCTTTGGGCAGAAAACACATTACCTTCCATTTAATTAAATCTGTAATCTTAAATTGTTCCTTATCCTTCAGTTCAGCTTAATTTTTGTCTTACCTCTTAACAGAGACAGATCTAAGTTTGTAATACTGGTTTGCATAACAGATGTCATTATACAGTCAAATGTATCTCTGCATCTGGCCACTTTCCCCCTAAGGTGAACTACACTTTGAGTTTTCAGTGCCAGATGTTGTGTCTGATCCGGTTAAACTGGAGACCTCTCTTCTGTATAGAGTTGCTATTCCTTTAAAAGTTCCCTGAAAAGCTAGTTGGAAAAATTTTCAATGATCAATTTTTGTCAGAAAATTCTGATTTGGCAAAAGCAACATTGTTCAGGGAAGAAGGGCAATTTCCCCTTTGAAAGAAGATTTTACGTAGTCCCAATGTCAGGTATTTCTGACATAAAAAGGAAAAAAAAATCCAGAAGACTTATTTTTGTCAGAAGTTCAACTAATTACAATAATGATATAAGTAATAATTATAAAGTCAATTTTATCTGAAAATTAATGTAATGAATTCTCAATTTTTTGTCAGGGCTTTTCTTCTTTATTTTGACTTATTTTTTAATGTCAGTTTCTGACAGAAGGGAGAAAACATTTCCAATCCAATCCTGTTTCCTAAAAAAAAAAAAAAAACCCCTTCATATTCACGCAAAAACCCCCTCAAGTTGCCTCTGCTCAAGCTCGTACAAGGAATCAGAAGCCCTTTGGACAAGCAACATGCAATACTCTGTGTGGATCTTG
Organism: Fregata magnificens; assembly: GCA_013389945.1. NCBI lineage: Eukaryota > Metazoa > Chordata > Aves > Suliformes > Fregatidae > Fregata > Fregata magnificens. Next base: position 32,664 of record WAAD01022859.1, read on the forward strand.
TACTGCATCAGTGCTGCCTTGCTGCTGACACTAATGCAGTCTGCTATTGTAGGCTGTCATGGAAAGTGGCCTGGGTGATTGTGATTTGTCATTTCTGTATACGCCTGACACCTGCTGAGCCACTCCCAAGGGCCATTTTGTAACCAAAGCCGTAAGAAATCTGCATTTTACGGTTAACTCTTCCCAGAATTTACTCTGTTTCAACGAGTAATAGCAGGTAGCGTCTCCCCGAGATGGTTTTTGGTGCTATTGCTTTAGTCCTATTACTGAAGGACAAACTGAAGTAGTCCTTTGATTGGATCTGCTTAGAAAAGGTAAACAAATAGGAAGAGTAAATAAACTGCTCACAGTAAACTTCAAGATGCTGAAGAGAGGTGGATACAGGCACACATGAAATATTCTAAGGCATGAAAGAATAACCTGCAGTTTCGGTGGACAGACTAAAATGATTTTTTGTGTTCCTGTATCATACATATGTATAGGAGGGAAAACTCTTTCAAGCTCAGTCTCTCCCCAAGAGCTCGCTGACTTTTTCTTGTCTTTTTCTTTGCTCTTGTACAGCTCAGCACCCAGCAGACGGCATATACCATATGACAGCTGTGAACTAGATGTTTCTGACAGGTACCATTGCAGGGACATACCATGCAGCCTCATGACATACATCAGAACACTGTGGATAACTAGGCATGATCAATATATAATGAAATGGTGAAAACATAGTGGCTTTCAGCAGGATCTTTATCCCAAAGGAGCTTTGATGTGCTGTAGGCATGTAGAGACAAATGCAGGAGTCTTATCCCTATTTCTGAATGAGTAGAGCTAAAGTGGGTGAGTGGCACACTGAAATACAAAAAAGCTACTTAGGTTAGGAATTAATGCAATTACTGCATCTACTTGAAACTGCAGAATGGGCAGAGTGCCATCGCTGTAACAAAAATTTACCTACAGCACTGGAGTTGACTTTGGCAGACAGCCTCCAAGGGGTGGACATGACACCAAACACCCAGGATGCGAGCTTCCTGCTTCACCTGAACAAATCTACCTTTAGCACCCAGTGTTTTCCTGATGTCCAACATGCCTACCAGTCCAATCCAGGTTCGGAGGGAAACATGCATTTTGTTTTTGCCAAGCCTTCTTGCCTCTCCTTTATTTCCTTCACTCATTTTGACTTTGCTGGTGACATGGGAAATCTGAGTTGCTGGCATTTTCTTCCATCAGGCCAGATACTGGTCCCTCCACCCTCCACTCTGTTCTAAATGCATGGACAGAGCAACAAAAAAAGCAGTTTTCTGTTGTACAATGTTGACGGTTGGACTTGATGATCTTAGAGGTCTTTTCCAACCTTAATGATTCTATGATTATATGATTCTATGATCTCACCCTTGAACTGCACTCAGGTCTGCACTACTGCCCTCATTTCAAGAGGAAGGAGCGTATTGTAGACATTAAGTAAACTGGTGGGTAGGTGCATGTTAAAGACAGCAAATTCCCAAAGATGGTCCATAGACACCACAGAGAGGAGTTTTGGCTGGACTGTGTCACATTAGGGCATCAGTTCTGTTACTGGATTAGAGACACTGTTTTTACTGCATCAATCAGCTCTCAGTGGCTCCCTTCCAAATGGAGACCAGCAGGGCTGCTTTTGCTTAGTTCAGGGTGATGGTGAGATAACAGCCCAGAGTCGTATGGCAGTAGTAATACAAACAGAATGATTACCAAAAAATGAGTAATTATAGTGCATAAACTCCTGAGAATTGTAGCAGAGGAACTGTACAACTCATTACTATCTCCTATTTGGGTGTGAAGTTGTCCCTCATAGGTTGGCTGATGGCATGGTTTGATGGGGGAAGAAAGGGTTTCAGAGCCCAAATGAGTCCAACTGTAATTTCACTGACTTGCTGTCGGCATCTCTGTCGCACATAGTCCCTCAGCTCTAATTCCGCTCCTGACAACTGAATCCTCAGGGCACTTAGTGTAATTAATGGAGGAATGGCCTCATTAGTGAAATGACCTGATCTTTTCCAACCCAATTCTCCCTTTCTTTACACTTTGATCTTTGTGCATTGTCTCCATGTTTGCATGTGCAACTGAAGGCAGGAGTGTTGTCCCTTACATTTAGCACATTGGGTGAGGTGCCTTCTTTGGCCAGTAGTTTGTGCTAAATGGATGAATTCAAAGGCTAAAGGTGGTTGCAGAGCTGAGGATGTGGTTTGCCATGGTTGCACACACGCTGTGTGCAGTTTCTGGCATTCACACTACCGCCCTCAAACTCTGCATTACCGTATGCATAGGGATTCACCTCACCCAACTTCAGACATCCCAAACCCATCTAAACTAGTCATTTAGTCTCCCTTGCCAGCTGATGAGAGAATAGGCACCTGCTGGCAGCAACTCATCCCATTCCTCTCTGGGCACAATTCAGTTCTTTAGACACAGGGGTCTGGTGCAATCTGAGATTTTCTAGAGTTCCTCTGAGTATCCAGCTAACACTCCAGTACGATACAGGTCTTAGGTGGTATCTGCCAGCCCACTGAAGATGTAGGCTTACTCTGGGGCATCTCAACTAGCACTGGATGTCTGTGTTCATACAACTGACTCATGCCTCAGACACCCGTTCTGCCAAGGGATTACTCCCACATCAGAGATGTCTTTCTTCCTTCATTGACTGGAGGGACCATGGGGATGGGATGCACCATATCTGCACATGGCTGGCAGGTCTGATGCTGTAGACGATTCACATTCCCTAGAAGTGACTGCAGGAGGTCAGGCAAGACACCTTAGGGTGTCTAACATAGCATTTATGTCTATATGTAGGCAAATGAATCATGCCACAGATGATTACCTGAGCCTAAACACTGCACTGTTAATGGCTTAAAGTTAAACAAGGTAAAGCCAACCCTAAAGTTCCCCTGCCTTCACCTTGGGAGTTTTGTCCTTTCCAGCTCAGGTTGGTTGGCCAATGTTTCAAGCTCTATGGTTTATATCTGCCAAGAACCCATATTGATTCCATTGCAATGCCTTGCAGACAGACCACAGTGGCTTTGTACTACCACTTGGGGCTTGTTTCCACTGTCTGAACTTAATGCAAACTTCAGGCAGGGAAGCTGGGTTATTAATGACTTCTTGTGTGCACTGAGGTCTTTGCAGTGGTGCTGGACTGCTACCTGACCTGGTTTGTATGACTCGAGCTCAAGTACCTCCATGCTCCACAGCAGTCGCCTGCATTGCAGACACATCCACTGTGATTTCCTATGACGTGAGAATGAATGTAAATGTGCTTGACTGATGTTAGTAATCATTTTTATACAATGCCAGCTTTGTACAGTGAAATGTTTAGAAATGCTTATTATTGATGTGCTGAAACAAAAACACAATTACCCTGTCTTGTTGCTATCAAACACAGTTTATGTATTCCTGGAAAAAGCAGATGGGATGTGGAAATGGGATATTTCCCAGATGAAGGATGAAGGGAAACATGCTCAAAGAATTTTCTCACTCCCTTTCCCTTCCTACTCACTGCCCACATATTCTCCCTTTCCCATTAATTTTGTCTCTTGGCAGTAACTTTCTAAGATTGTATTTCTCACTGGATTAATTACAACTCATTCAGTCATGCGCACCATCTCTCATCAACTCTTCTTGCCACATGTTGGCCTAATACATATATCAGCAAGATCATTGTCTAGATTATGCGTACTACTGCGCACACAGTATGAACCACATTACTAGTAGGCAGTGGCATTCTCACTGAAACATAATAAAACAGGTTTGAACTTCACTCCAAACATTCATTGAACTTTTGTGGAGACTCCTATTTGTGTGTTCAAAGACAAAGGAGAAGTCCCAAAAGATGCAACTTCTTAGAATATAGGAACCAAAATACTGTTGTTTAAACCTAGACAAGTCTTTAGGGCGGACGTGAGAGTCTCACTGGTTTTCTCTGCCCTGTATAGTAATGATGGTTTCTAAGGGGAGGAGTTAGCTTCTGGTTACTGGATATGATTGAGAAGTTTATCTTTGGAAAAAGCTCTTGGAAGTCTTTATTCTTGGAATAAATTCTCAGCCAGTTCTTAGAAGAAAGAATTTCTCCAAAATACCCCTGTAATATTTTAGCTCCCAGAGATTATGACGCTCCAGCCAGGCCTCTTGGTATGTTGTGGGGCTTTTTAGTATCAGAAATCTTCCGCACAGAAAAGAATCGCTACCAATGCTCAAAAGCAAACATATGCCAGTTCTTCCATTTCTACATCACTAACCCCGTTCTGAACTGAATCAGGAAAGATATGGGCCATTCATAAGCTACATGGGAGCGTAAAACCACGCAGGACACTGTAAAGACCAGATGAGTCATAGTAACTGCATATCAAGTGTGGGGAAGGTCAGTGTTCAGGTTTCACACTTGCTGTGTAGGATAAGAGCAAGAACATGTTCTCCATGGGCAATACAAAGAGAGTAGGTGTGAGCAGTGGCACAGATCTGTGAGGTGGAGAGGTGGTGTAGTCCCTCCATGAGCACTGCCTCTTGTGGGACACACACACGCACATGCTCCAAAGCTGTTGTATCAAGCTTTTGAAAAACTTTGACCCTGTTGCACCCCCTTATCTTTGGGCAGGAGGAGAACTTTGAAACATCATGGGCCAGATTTCCTATAGGAAAATATCCAAATGCATCAAAGAGCAATTAATTTTTAGCCTGATTTCCTTGGAAAGTGTGGTGTACATAATAGTGTTCTCAACGTATGTCTGCCTTTTCCTGGCAGGAATTGGCTAATTTCAGCCACACAGGAAAGAGGAGTGGAGTTCCTAAGGATATTAAATTTCCCCGTATCTCATGAAAATAGGCAGCTAAGTGAAGGGGGACTTTTAAGGATTTCAGAAAAAGAACTGCTGGATGAGTTCAGCTCTGAGTAGAAACCAGAGCATCCACACAGGAATATTTTCCTCAAAATGTAAATCCTCAGTAAGCTTGGTTTTGGTTTGTTCTGCTGCTCACAGGACTGCATGTTTTGCTCTAATTGTGCAAGCCTTATCTGACTTCCCTCAGCTTCTTCCTTTCTTTACCTATCTGCCCTTCGTCTGCAAGGGAGTGGGGGCCTGCTCTTTATTTTGCTCAGGCTCCAAAGCGGAAATATGGCATGTGAATAGGAACCACACAAGCCCTGGGGCAAGACAGTAACAGCGCCAGTGATGAGGGAGAGCGTCAGGAGCTGCTAGAAAACTTTGTTTGGGAACTTCATAGTGACAGAACTCAGGGAGATGGGATGTGGGTATCTCTGGACATGGACAAGCGGCAGCAGGGGGAGAAGGCAGGAGGTATTGACATACCATGGCATGTGCTTGGAGACAATCTGGAAGTAGCAAAGTGGTCCAGGTGTAGAATGAAGCATATGATACTTCCACAGTATTAACACAAAGTAGCAGAGCATGTGTAAGCCCAGAGAGCTGAGGTGAGCATTTAGGAAAGCAGCTCTGCAAGGCCAAGGGGCTGGTGCTCTGCAGCTGCAGTAGGACTTGTAAGGCGTTCAGTAAACACCAACATTGCAAAAGACCAATGTGCACTGACTTATTTGTTGAACAAACCTAATGAAGCCATAACTGCAAGGATAAGACCGACATTTCTATCTGTTCGTAGCAGTCCCTTTTCCCACCCACGGTTTTGGTGATCACAATGACTAGACCTGTATTTAAATTGCTGTACCTGCTGGGGAGTCAGGAGAGATTAACATACTGTAGGAGTTAATTTTCTACGTCTTTTTCTTCCAGTATTCTTTAAAAGTTGCTGCTTTCTCCAAAGGTTAGAAAAGTATGAAGGAACAATTTCAAAGTTTGTACTTCATTATTTTTTATTGCCTTATAATTGTTTTATTTACATGTTCATCAGTCACAGACAGCACAGTTGTACCAAATTTGTTGTACCAAAGCTTTACCTGCTGAGTTTCAAAGACAGATAACACCTGGCCACAGGCCCCTATTGCTTTGAGCACCCTTGACTACCAGCTCACAAAAATTATCAAGTCTTACAGCTTGTTTTGTCTGCAGCTTTCCAAGCATCCAGTTGTTTGTACTCTTCTTTTCATTAGAAGTGCTCTACAGTGAATCTCCTGTGGCTCTCCTGAACTTCAGCCCGAACTTCAGCCTCTCCTGAACTTATCCATTTCCCATTAACTTTTGCTGCCATCCCCTCTGCAGGCTTCTCATTCTCACGGGAGGAACTCCTGCTCTTCCAGCTTGGATGAGAAAAAACAAACTTGGCTTGTCCTGTAGATACCGCAAGGCACCACATGCCTTTGGCTCTTGTGGGGTGTTGGTTATCCATCAAACCTGAAAGCCTGCAAGGCCAAGGTTGAGGTGAAGAGGAGCTCTACCTCCCCAAGACTATTTCTGGTACTCTCAAGACCTCTCCCTCGTGTTCATGTTAACCTTCCCACCTTGACAAGAAAGTTTTTAACTGGGACTATTTGAAGGTTATGTTTTATCGGTTCCCTGGCCAAGGTATCAGCTTTGTTCCTGAAGGAAATGACCCTGAGTACATGTACACCTGCATGCCTTCCAGAAATGCTGCCGGTTCTTCTTTTATTCCTTGGTTAGTAAGGTGTGATAATATCTCAGACCATTCAATACCAGCTGCGAAAATCAGAAAGGCTTTTGGGCATATGAGTTTTGCACAGCTTGGTTGAATAAAAGCCCATACACCTGAGAGACTGTCCTTTCCAGCCTGCTTAGCTAGTGTAATGTAAGACATTCCCTCTCCCTAAAATATTTTCTTCTTGTGTTTGGAAGCCATGATGGCTACAGTGTTGCAATCTCTGTAATTTTTAAATGTAAATGCATATAAATAACCTAAATCACTGGCAAACACTGATAATCTGAAAGAATTAGGTTCTGCCTTTCTTGAAGACCCTCCAAAATATGGGTAGAGTTTAATAAATGGGCAATTACCTTCTTCTTATGGCGTCACTTACCTATACCTTGTGTACTATCATCTGGTGCAGTGCTACAAAGCGCAGCGTCTCTTCTTTAGCTGACTTCATTTTACTAAATCACGAATAGTTAGGTGAAGCAGGTATTATATACCCTTAAAAAACCTGTGATGAGAAGCTGTTTACCTGGCAATTTTCCTTCAGAATCAGCCATAGCAAAGATAAGCTAAGTAATCAAACTCTTTCTTTAATTCAAGTATACAAACTCAGGAGATTTTTGGCTTAGATAGTCCAGTGATTCAATATCAATAGGAAAGAGAGGTTCGATTTGCAATGAATGCACATTAGGATATAGTCATTACAATGAAAGGGATATGTTGAAAGGTCTTGGTCTACACTGTAGCTTTAGCCAAGTGCTCTGTGCTCCGGGGAAATGTACCACCATTGTGCTAAAGGTACCCACTGCCTCGTTTACTTACAACTTCACTAATGAAAGCAGTGAAAGCAGCCTGCAAGAACGTTTTAGTGAAAAGTCTGCAAATATTCTTCCACCAGGGAGAGTGGAAATGCTCCTTGTAAATAAAGGAGAGCAGGAAGGTTTATGTATACCTGCGTGGGCAGTACTCTTAATCCTGTTCATTGTGCCATTCATTTTTCTAGCACAGAGCTTTTCCTGTTAGGTCACTTACGTGTCCCCAGAAGCCCCGCCAACTGCTTGCCCACCAATAACCACTTTCAGATGAGCTTATTTTGAAAAGGTCTACTTGGATCCTTCATTTCACGAGTATTGAAAGCTAAAAGAAAAAAATTCTGCTAAAATGGAATGGTGTTGCTGAAGGACAAGTGTATAGGGATAACTTATGTGGGTTGTTTTGAGCTTTTTTCCTTCAGTCTCATACTTGCCCTGGTGACAGGGGAGTCATCTGTCACCTCTTCTTTTCCCATGGTAACTCTTAGGCTCTTCTTTCTCTCTTCTACATTCTTTGGGAACTAAAATGAGAGCTGAAAGTCATGGTTATCTTCTCCAAAGCAGCCATTGAACTGGAAAAACCCCTTTCTCTCTGAGTTTCCTTCTAATGCAATGAAACCAAAGGCTCAGGGAAGCCAGCTGCAAAATTGGCCTCTCCTCTCCTCCCAGGCAGTTTCTGAAAGTTTTCCTAGCTCTACCTACGGACCCTTCCTGCCACCTTCCTCTCCCTCACTCCCAAAACTCTTTGAAGGTTAAAAAAAAGTTAGTATCATTAATTACAATTATTAATAGTGGACTGGAACAATGTGGATGTTATGTGACCAATGAGAACAGTTTGTCCTCTGCAGTGCAGTCACACCGTCTCCGGTACCTGAACTAACTAATCTGGATCAGCAAGGGTACCCTGATACAGCATGACAGTCTGCAGTGCACATAAACCCCCTCTGCACATAAACCCCCAGGGTGGCCTGGGAAGGATTCACAGTGAAGTTGGCACATTTTGCTGGTTAGATGTTAAGTAATCTGGGAGAGAAAGAAAGAAGGTTAGAGGAATAGGGCTAGGAGTCAATGACAGGTTTGGGAAGGGGAGGCTAAACAAACTGCAGCTTACTTTGTTAACACTTGGTTGATTATTTTTAAAATAATGAGAAAAATGCAAAGTGAAAGACAGGAATAGTAACACTAACTGCATTTGGAATATCATATTTTGTTTAAGCTCTAATAATATTTCTAATTATGATAAAAGCAAACTTGGTCATTTTTACATTTTTCCACACAGAAATGTCCTCAGAGAGAAAGCTTTCCAGCCAAAACCTGAGAGCTGGAGACAAACAAAATTAAAGAAAAAATCTCAGAATAAAGCTCTTCCACATCCTGGTAATAATTTCCCATCATACATGTCTCCAAATCAGAACACAACCCTCAGATTACCCAGAAGTGCACTTCCACTGCATTTTAACCCTTTTAGCTGGAGTTTCCGTAGTGTAGTGGTTATCACATTCACCTAACACGCGAAAGGTCACTGGTTCCAAACCGGGCAGAAACACCTTGTTTAATCATTGGACTCAAAGATCTTAAGTGTCTTTTCCAACCTAAATGATTCTGTGACTCTGGGCTACTGTCCACCAATTGCCAGCCTCTCCCTTTGCTCCATCCCCATCCTCTCCCACGCACCAGGACTGGTACTCCTGCAGTTCCTAGTGTAGTGAGCAGTTTTGGGGAGGCATGCTCACAGAAGGGTGGCAGGGGCTGTGGAGGGCAGCCCACATTTAGGTTGGCCTAATCTGCCATGAGGTCACCCCATGAGGGTGCAGTTTAATTAACACTGTCAATTAACAGCTGCCAAAAAGAAACCGGTTCCCCTTCGCAGCTGAAACCTAGCACTTGTTCTTGCCCTGCTCCCAAGCATGGGCAGTGACCCCGTGTAGGGGACTGATCCAGCTGGAAACAAAGTAGGCTTTCTGCTAAGTGTGAATTTGAGGAAATTAGTCTGAACTCTCTGACTGCTAGCTATAGGTAATCGTGTGTAAAAATTTTACGTAGAAACGGTAAGAAGCACTAAAAGATCTTCCCTATTGGACTGGCTTATCTCAAAGTGGAAAGAGCTCGGTGGTGGGGTTTTTTCCTTTTCTCTCATAGTTAACGACTCCCTTTTAAACACATCTCCACTAAATCCAGCAGGAAAAAGTTATGAAGTAATTAAGTAGGAGTCACTTACTATAATTTAACTACACAGATATACCATTAAGAGCATGCACTTTACTTCAATTTACTTCAATTAATGAGCTGTTCCCTGGACAGTTCCTTGACAAATGCTACCATACAGCTCTCTAAAACCTCTGCTTTTCCCAAAGTGCTTCCCTATGCTGCAGGCAAGTCCTTTTATACAAGGCCACTCTTGTTTTCTGACTGTGAGAAGGCTTACAATTAAACAAGGAGCAAAGACACAGAAAGGAGACCCAGATCAATACCTGTGTCCCCTGCGAGGCACAGATCTCCTAAGTCTGGCTTCAATTCTCTGTTTCAGACCTAGGTCTTAAAAGTTTAATGTGTTCATCACTTTCTCCAGCTTGCTTCCGCTGGCAGCTGGAGTTGTTAATTTTATCTTGTAGGCACAAATAGTAATTGATTTAAGAAAAAACAGTGAAGGATGATCACTGCTGCTGACATGCTGGAGGTGTTTGCCCCTTGGCAGCTATACATGCAATGGAGCCAGGGCAGCTGAGAAGGCGGCATCTCCAGCGCAGCCGGTGGGAGGGGAAGGAACTGAGTACCAAGAGTCTCCTGGAGCAGGTCTGTCACGGCTGGCAGATATGCGTTAGGAAATGCGTGTTTCCTTTCTGCTCTCTGCCAAGGCAGAGACCTTCCATTACCCCGCTGTCCCAGGCACGCTAAATACCACCCATGGGGGGACAGCACTTAGCATTCGGCTAGTAAGAACTACTGGCAGGGCTGTGGGAGTGAACAGTGAGCATCCTGCAAATGTTAATCAAGCCCTTTGTGATCAGGGACGTGTCACCATTTATCTTCCTGCAGCAGCTGTCCCTGGCTGTGGACACTGTGCCCTCTGCCCACCCATCTCCCCTATTCCGAGCCAGACCTGTCATAGGGAAGCACGGAGAGAAGCTTGAGAAGTTAGCTACGCCCAACGCCAGCCCACAGTGAGGGACATATATGTGATCACTATGCCCTTTAGACCACCCAGGCTGTGGGAGTAAAGCAGATCTTGCCAATGACCTAATGAATATCTGAAATCTGGCTACAGGGTAGATTTATTTACACATTGAAAGGGTGGCACTTTAAGATATCCAGAATAGGGTAGGGCATTTACATCTGAGCTTGTCACCACAAGCTCCCTTAATAGGCACCTCTAGGACACAATTTATCTTGTTCAAATGAGACGAGGCCAAAATAGGCCAAATGAATTATGTCCTTATTTCTCCCCAGTGAGCACAAAGGGAGTCTAATGTAATTAATTCAGAAATAAAGATCTCTGCCATAGATATCTATGGATGGAAAAAAGGAATCCCACCCATGGGTTTAATTCTTCTGCTCCAACATAAGAACCTTTAAGGTGGGTGTCTACGTATGCTCCTCTTATGACCAAATGACAGGAATAGGTACTACCAGACAGCTACCTAGTGAATGTGCCTGTCTGAGGGTGAGGTAACACACACTCCAGAAGTGCCAATTAGGTGTCTAAACTTTGAGAAGAAGAATTCCATGCTGAAATGACAAGCGTCGTATTCTGTTTAGCCCTTAGCTCTGTAGCTGGATGACCATTTTATTTCAGCATAAACCAGCACAGTCTGTGAAAGGAGAAATCTCCAATTTCTTTCTAGCAAAGGACAGAGAAAATGAATAGAGAAAAAAATTATAATTTCAAAATGCAGATTTTTTTCCAAAATGAAAGATACAGATACCCCTCCTTTTGCAGATAGAAGGGGCTCTGCTCAGTTGCCCACACATGGGCCCTAGAGACTTTTGAGGCATCGCAGAGTATAAGAGACCTCGGTCAGGGCTGGCAGATGTGACACCACACCTAAGGGAGCCTCATGCCCTCACTATCAATAGCTAAGTGACAGAGTGATACTTCAGGGCATCTCAAATGGCAACACATATCCATGTTTAGGTAAGGGACTCAGACCCACAATGTAGGATGTATCTGCTTTCATTCAGACATCTAAAAGTTTGACCTTGTCTAGTATTTCCTCTTGCAATTCCCGTTTGAAAGTGCCTGTTTGTCTCCACTGGCTATAAAGAAAGAGTCAGGGTGGCAGGTTTAAATTTAGAGTCAGAGTGGCAGGTTTAGGTTTAGATATGGATGTGTATTTCAGGTATCCTAGAGCTTGGCAAGAGAAATCCCACCCGCAGAAATTAATGTGTTCTGTTATCTGCCTGGCTCCAGCTCCCCGTACGTCCTGCCTTGTCTGGCTTTGCTCTTGCATCTTGCAGTTTGACTGCACCCACCCCACTCCCACAGTCTCACTTTCTTTCAGACACTAGTTGCTTCTCTCTCAAAGTCCTCACAGTTGCATTTACAAAGCAACTCCAGTGAATACTTATATGTGTATCTCTGCTTTCTCTGCCTACCACTTAGCAAACAAAATATACCTCTGATTTGTGTTTGTCTTATTATCCTACTCATCCATCCTTCTGTGCTTGGATTTCTTTCACTCCAATTCAGCCAAGAAACCACCTTTTCTTTCGAATCCTGCATTGACACTTACATTGCTTAGGTCGTTTCCCCCTCACTTTTCCTAGTTCCCTATAGTTTCTTACAATCATTAGGAAGACACTGTGACTTCTTTCCTGTGAAGGAATAATCAGAGAAAGCTAAATGGAAAAATTTCATTGCCATAGAAAAGAACTTTCCCCTGGGAACTCAGATCATTGGCAGTCTCCAGCTCTTTAATCTCAGTCTCTCAAGAGGAGGCAGAGTTGTCATACATATTATCACACATATCATATGGATGCAATATATATTATTTGTAAAAAAATGTGGTTCAATAACAATGAAGATTAAACATATAAGTGGATAACAAAGGGAAATTTATCCCTGGACTTCTTTTCCTGAACTGTTTCTTTACAGCTACTCCCCCATGGCCTGTTCTCTATGCCCCTCCTGTCTCCTGTCTCTAATAGCCTTTGCTTCTACCTCTGATGATCTGTGGGTTACCTGAGGCAGCATGTTACTTCCTAAGATAGCTTTCAAAAACATTACTTTTAAAAATTTGGAAGTTATCTGAGGTCAAAAAACCATGGTACATTATAGCAGTTCAGAGAAGACGCCATTGGTCCTGTTCTTGTTGACATTGATGGGAGAAGTCATGTTGGTTTCAGCACCCTGACTTATTCTAGATGATGACTGGAATACCTCCAAGGGTCCCTTCAAACCCAAACTGTGGCATAATCCTATGATGCTGTGACTTAGAGGTCCCTTCAAACCTGAATTATGGTATGATCCCTTGATTCTGTGACATACTGTGTGTCTTTTCAAGAGCTGAGTCAATGGACGGTGCTTCACAATCAGTAACAGTAATGCAACCAAACACCTCCAGAACCTTTTTGAAATTACATTTGGTATTTCCAATTTTCTTATATCTGATGGTTGTTGTAGCACACTAGAGAGATTTCCTGGCTACAGACCAGTTAAAAAGAGATGTGAGGGACTACTTGGGCAGCCTGCCATTTAGTCAAGGACCCAGAGCTGGTGATACAGAGGTCAGCATGGAGTGGAAGCTCACCCCAGCTTGAAAGAGATTGATCAGTATTGTTGTTTGGGTCTCTCTATCTACCAGCTCATCTGGTAAAATGCAGACATTACCTTAGATCATGTGGGAGAATTTTTTTTTTAAATCAGTGGTAAATCACCCACTGATTTTATTATAGCACCACTGGGTCTTCAAGAGCAAGAGAGCCATGCCTTTATATAATTTGGGAGCCATAATCATTGATCCAAGCCCTCATAATTTCTTTCTCCAAATATTTTATTTTTATAAAGCCAACAGCAGAGTTGGCTTTATACTCTGCTTACAGAAAACATTGTAATTTCCATCATGTGCTGTTAAAAGTGTCACTTTAATGTTTCAATTCCTCCAGCATAGGATCTAATCTGGCAACCCAGTGTCATGGACAACCTTTAAATTGTGACAAGTAAACAAATCTACTGATTCTACCATCCTCTACAATCTTCTTCTACCACTGTTTCTTCTCTTTGAATCAGAATAAAGAGTTAGCAAAACTCTCCATTCACTTTTCTTTTAAACTTCTATGATTCTTTCTGCTCTGCAGAGGGAAAACTGGGTAACAGTCAAGTTAATCAGCTCACAAACCCATGAGTAGTAAGCTCCTGAGACATAATAGAGTACCTAAGACAATGCTAACATTCACTTCTCCTGGCAAGACCTTGCTGGTCTCCCCAGAACTCTTCTTATCCTTTCATTTACACACACCCTTTCTTCTCACTCCACTCTGGACCTCTTTCCTAACTATGCAGAAAACTTTCCACCTCATCCATCTTAAAACATTCCTTTCAACTTCACTTCCCTCTTCTGACTGCTGCCCCTTGCCCTACCCCTTGGCAAGAGCCTCAGTCCTCCATTTTGATCACATCTTGTTGTGAAGGTGGTTTCCATCTTTTACACTGTTTGCTTAAGCTCTCACTCACATCTAATCCTTCAGCGACTCCTCAAGAAAGGCTGGGCATCTGTGCTACAGGAATATCCTTCCTGACCTGTTGTCTGCTTTGACATCGCTGATCATGTTATTCTTTGGAAAACCTTGTCTTCCTCTGGTTGCAGTGACTGTCTTCCCTTGGGTCTTCTTCCAGTCCCCAACAAGACAGCCCGTGTCTCTAACCAGCCTTCCTCTATTGATACACACTAAGATCTCAGCCTGTTTCTCTGACACCTCTTCATGCTATCACCTACACTTACCAGAGTGCTTCATCACTCCCTTCGTCTTTTGGTATTAGTTCTTTCCGGTAGTACCCATTCCCGGGTCCTTAGCCTGGTTGCCAGCTTCATCTGTAGCTTCTCTGCATCTCCTGACATCCTGAAGTTCACCCTGAACAGCATTGCATAAATGTCGTGCTTGCAGTCCATCCACACAACTGAATCTCTTTTACTGCTCTCATCATCAGCTCCTCTTAGTTGTTGCAACATATTTTCCTCTGGCTTTGATAAACACATTTTTCCCCTTATCTGTTCAGAGTGCTACCACTTACCTATTATCTTCTATGTCTTTGCATCCTGCTTCTCTATCTTACTAAATTTAAGTGACATCTCCATTTTCAAAGCCTTTCATGGCCAGTCCCTACTCTACCTGTCACCAATCACTCAGTTCTTCAAAGACCACTGCTATCTTTGATTGCTCTACGATTTCCAATGTCCTGCTTGCTGAATTCCAAACACATTTGTGGTGACTTCTTCCATTCTCACCCATGCTGGGAGATAATGGCATAAATATCTTCTACTCTATCTTGCTGTCATTCAGAATACTCACTGTAACTTTCTTTTACATAATATCTACAAAAAAATTTGGAAAAGCTTGTCATTTTTGGCAACCTGATATCCCCTCCCAACTTGCCAATTAGCACTTGTTTCCTTGAAGATCCCTCTTCACCTCTCTGGTGTTATTAATAGTCTCTTGTCTTAAATTTAAATTGTGATCTTCTGTGGGGCAAGGGACATCTTTTATTCTGTGACAACCTCTATATGTCACAGTCATAAAGATAATGGTAATAATAACTACGATAATGAGAAGAAATCTGTTCTGAATTCAAACTCAACAGAAAAGATTTAGTGGCTTTAAAAACATCATTCACCTGTTGCTTTGGCACACATTTTACAGCTTCATCACTGCTGTAGTTGGCCACAGGACATTGTTTATGGAGCCATGTCAGCTGTGCTGTATAAGCATATTGATAAATGACAACAAAGCGTTACTAGTTATAGCGTTACTATTATCACATGACTGGGACAAATAAAAATACCTTGTAAATTCTCCTCCTGTGACACACTTGATGACTGGATGGCATTGCTCTCACACTGCCTGAGCTATCTGCTCTGCTTTCAGCAAGCGCTGGTCCTTCGTCCCCTCCTCCTCTTCAGCTGTATTTTCCTGGAAGAAAATATGTGTCTATGGAGACTGATTGGTGTTTCCTCCTACCTCCAATCCATTTGTTGTCAGCCAGATTTCCTCTCCTGAGTTCTTTATGTGAAAATTACCTTTTAACTGCTCCATTGTGTGCCATTTCTCTCTTGTCCTAAGTGGCATATGACGAGACGTCCTCAGCTCCTTCAGCCTGCCAGCTCTGATAACATGCTGCCCTGCCTGCCATTTTGTGCATCAGATTGATAAGAAATTTTCTTCTGCAGAAAGAGGAAAGTATGGAGTGCATTGGCCACTGACATCCAATTTTTCCAGGCAGTCGAATTTTATAAACTGCATGTATAGAAAGAGAATGGCAAAGAACCAAGTGCTTCGTGGTTCAAGGGAGGAAGGGGCGCCCTGGGCACGGCTTGCCTTACACCAGCTCCTTCCCATCCCTGCCGAAGAAAAGGGTCTACCTTGGGATGCACCAGAGTTCAGCAGGCCTGGAGCACAGAGAGTCTCACTGAGCTTCGACAAAGTGATTGGGAAACCACCTCATCAACATTATATTTAGGCTGCTCTAATATTTGTATTAGGGGTATTTTGACCTCTTTCTTGGAGATCCAAGGTCAGAAGGATGGAAAATTGGCAGAGGTTTTGGCCCCAGGTTTCCTTTTCAAGAACAATCCAGCCACTTTTTTGCTAAGATGTTCGATGTTTTACCAAACAGCATGAGGCGGAGGCCAGCTAACCCGGGCACTTGTGCAATCTGATGTGACTCGCTGACTGCTGTTGGGATACAGGGCCACATGCGGCTCCCATTTCCACTTGAGCACTGCAATTATTGGGGGCATAAAGGTGTAAGTAAGGAGAAAAAATTAACTAATTATACTTACAAATTATATTCACAAGTACTTAGATGGCTGATTAAGCTCTCAGTTCATAATTCTTCAAGTTGTGGTATCATCTTCCACAAATGAAATACACCTACTAATAGATGTATAATTGAATATATATATTGAAAAAGTAACGGGGATAACTCGGGCAATTAATTTATTTAATAGAAACATTTTCTGGTAGTCATCTCTGTTGTATTCCAGCCAGAATCAAGAAAAAAAAAAAATTTTCAAATCTCCCTGAAAGGGATATTACAATGTGAGACGTCCTTTTGCTGGTCTTCATTTTGTTTATTTTTCAGATTTAGAAGTCCAAAGGTCATGAGAGACCATCTGGCTGTCAGCCCATGGCTGGTTTCTTTCCTAATGCACATACATAATCACACAAGAATCAGTTCATTGCAATGCATCCTGGAGATGTGTACAGCTGAATGTGATTTACAAGAAAAAATTTTTTTTTGTTTGAAAATGCCAATTTGTCAAAACTAGACTTTTTTTATGACAAAGGATTGCTTTCAGTATTTTTTTCCAAGTCAAAAAGATTTGACATTTTTTTAATATCTTGTTCCAGTATCTTCAAAATGAAATGCTCTGCTTTTTCATTTCAGAAATACTTTCCTTCTGAAATGTAACTACAGTGAAAAGTAAGATTTTTAATGAAAATATCAACATCTAAAAGTAAGCATTTCCACTGCTCTAAAGCTATATTTGTTGGGGAGGGTGGTTGTTTATTTGTTTCATTTTGGTCTCTTTGAGGTTGTCCCAGTTTTGTAGAGGTGTTTAAAATATTCCAAAATGGAGAAAATGCGAAAATACCTTCTTGCCCTATTCTAACATGAGGTCCATGTCTACATTCAAATACGGTGACAAGTGAGTGTTGTGTGATGAGCTGCCTCACTTGATGATCTCCTGGCGTCTCTGTAATTATACTGTTGGGATATACATCTGGACAGCTTCATGTGAAATCCAGTTACATTACTGGCCTTTTTTCCTTACCCACTACTTCACAGATGTTTGATTAATTAACTTGATTGTACTTTTTCTTCTTCAAATCCATCTGTGAAACGGTATTAAATTTCAACCAAGAACTGTCTCAGGCCTGCAAGTCCACTAGATATATTTTGATTGAAGAGTCAATGTAAGGATTCAGCATAGACACACACGGAACTGGTATGTTTTGTAGCTCAGATTATTATTTTTTGTCAATCATTTCTGGAGATTTCCAATCCCAGCATTTCATTTCCTGAAAAACTTCGGGGGAAATATTGTTCATAAATAACAGGAGATTAGATAAAAGGTATGTGAACAAACTGTTTCAAACCAGGTGATCACATTTATTAAGAGCACTAAGAGAATTTAATGAATAATCAAGAATGTGGTTAATATGTGTTTTTTCAGTTCATCTACCAATTCACCTTAAATAACAAGTCCAGAATTTAAAAGGGGCGTGTACTTTAAATGTTAATCCTGTGTGGAATTCCCCTAAAGAAGCTTAACCCACATATAACTTTTAATGCCACTTTGACCTTAGGGAATTTTTCTTTTTAGATAAATATTACCAGTGTTGAAAAACAGCTTTTGGATCCAATTTGTCTTTTCACAATAGTGCATAAGTAGACAGTTCTGAAGTTGAAGAACAAATTGCCTTTAGTCACATTAGACTACTTAACTGCAATTATTATTCAATTCAATCTCTATCAGTCATTTATTTTTAAGTCAGTTTTCTAGTAGAAGAAAGCTTTTCTCCACCTCTTTGACATTTTCATTGTTGCTACAATCCAGAATTGTGATTCTTCTTGAGCTGCCTGCTGTATTTGAGATTATTGATCATAAATTTCTTGTTCAACAATTGCCTTGATATTTGCATACAAGAGAGTTTGATTTTTATCAATTAATTTAACACTTTCTCCTGTCTGGGGCACTGGATAATAAGAACTGTAATTGAGCAACTGCATTACTCAGTGTATAGCATCAGTTCTTTTAGTCCCTTGTTAATAAACTACTTGCATAGATCAGATCTTCTGGTTGACAAAGTCCAGATTTAGCAAGTGTGCAAATGTGTGCTTGGACTCAGAATTCAGAAGATTGTGGCTTTGGGATTTGTCACATTTGGGCCTTCAGGTCAATTTTCTATATTTATTTTCCCCAACTCCCTCTTTCTGTTCTTCCCCACTCCATAATGGGCTGTGGTGTTTTTTGAGGAGTGCGTTGTCTTCAATATTACCCTGTCTTGTGTCCTTTGGAATGAGTCCAGATAGTCAACCTCTTTTCCTTTTGGGGAAGAGGGTCTGTACTGCTGCGGAGGGTCTGAGCCTGGTGAGTGGAGGTAAACATTCTTTTTTTCCCTAGTATTTGACAGAGCAAAGTTGTGGGCTTTTAGCAATAGCAGCATAATTTCTTTCATATTAAACGAGGTGGAACTAAAATTCCTTTAGAAGGGGGTTTATCTTCTTAATACCAATATTTGAACTTCATTACCATTAAAAGTTCTGCTGATGGCATATAAAACTGTTTTCCATGCAGATTCACTGTTCATTTGGATGCCTTTCTGAGGCTTAGGTAAGGCACAAGTCTTGCTGTAAGACTTCATCAATCCAAACTACAAAAACAATATCATAAAATGGTGAAGAGTGTAATGGCAAGCACACCACTTAGAAAATACCAGACTTATGACTGTCTATGCAACCTTGCATGTATGTATTGTGATGCAGACTTTAACTCTCTGGTGAATACTCCCCTACTGTACTGTAGTGCAAACGCACAAATTGTTGAATTAAGGTTATTTTTGCACTCCATGTCTATTGTATGACAGCACAACAGTGCCAGAAATCAAGGACAGCATTGTCTATTTTAGGGTTATCTGGTAGTTACATCCTGTCCAACCTCTCCTGACTCCAACCACAACCATACACCCCCAGATACTGTCTCTGCTTCTGCTATCTCCTTCCTTTCTCCCTGCCTTACCCTCCATATTTAGTCCAGCTCCTTCCTTTGTTTCCTTTTCATCCTGCATCTTGCCACCCTCCTTTTCTTATCCTTCTGTAAATCATGTTCACCTTTGTCTGCCAGGTTCCAAAAAAACCAAAGCTGATGACCTTGCTCCTCTGACCATGCTGACCTACAGCAGTACCAGTAAGATAGAACAGAATAGACTATTTCAGTTGGAAGAGACCTACAATGATCAGCTAGTCCAACTGCCTGACCAATTCAGGGCTGACCAAAAATTAGCGCATGTTGTTAAAGGCATTGTCCAAATGCCTCTTAAACACTGACAGGCTTGGGGCATCGACCACCATTCTAGGAAGCCTGTTCCAGTGTTTGACCACCCTCTCAGTAAACAAATACTTCCTAATGTCCAGTCTAAACCTCCCCTGGTGCAGCTTTGACTGTTCCCATGCATCCTTTCACTGGATATCAGGGAGAAGAGATGAGCGCCTCCCTCTCCACTTCCCCTCCTCAGGAAGCTGTAGAGAGCACTGAGGTCGCCCCTCAACCTCCTTTTCTCTGAACTAGACAAACCCAGTGTCCATAGCCACTCCTCATAGGACATTACTTCCAGCCCTTTCACGAGCTTTGTTGCCCTTCTCTGGACACATTTGAGGACCTTCACATACTTGTTAAATTATGGGAACCAGAACTGCACACAATATTCAAGGTGAGGCCGCACCAATGCTGTATACAGCAGGATAATCACCACTTTTGACCAGCTGGTTGTACTGTGTTTGATGCACAAACACAAACAGTCCTTTTGGACTGTTGCAGTGAAAGTCCTAGGGTGCAACACACACATTTGGTCGATAAGGAAATCCTCATGTGGTCAGGCTCAATTTGTGTCAGTAAAGGTGGGATTCAGCTCAAGATTAACACACCAATATTTAGGTGTCTCGGGTAGACATCACATGGCTGCTAGGAGCCTTCTAAGTTCCCATTATAGTCAATAGAGGTCTTGCCAATACAGCTTGTGGAGTCTTAGGGTGACTAAGCGGACTTAATGCCAGTGTCTACTTTAGGGTGATCACAGAACAGGATCACAGGATAACTCAGATTGGGAAGGACCTCAGGAGGTCTCAAGTTCAAGCTCCTGTTCACAGCAGGGCCAGCTCTGGGGTCAGAGCAGGTTGCTCAGTGCTTTATCAGGTCAGGTATTTAAAACCTCCAAGGCTGGAGATGATACCATCTGGGATATCTGTGCCCCAGCTGGATTGTCCTCATCGGGAAAAAAAATTTCCTTGTATCCAGTCTGAACCTCTCTTGTTTCAACGTATGCACATCATCTCTTATCCTCCTGCCATGCACCTCAGTGAAGAGTCTGCCTCTGTCTTCTCAGTAACCTCCCCATAGGAACTGGGAAGCTGTTGTGAGTCCACCTCAAGCCGTCTCTTCTCCAGACTTAAAAGTCCCGCTCCCTCAACATCTCCTCATAGGGCAAGTGCTCCAGCCCCTGACCACCTTGGTGGCCTCCTCTGAACTCACTCCAGTTTGTTGTTTTTCTTGTCCTGAGTGGACTAAACTGAATGCAGTATCCTGATGTGGTCCAAGAGGTGATTAAAGGGGGATGATCCATTCCTTCAACCTACTGCCTCTGCTCCTGTTAATACAGCCCAGGAGGCTGTTGCCCATCTTTGCTGCCAGGGCACACTGTTGGCTCCTGTGCAACTCACTGCCCAGCCTGGCCCCCAGGGCCCTTCCACAGACTTGCTCCCCAGGCAGCCCCCAGCCTGTATCACTGCAGGGGCTTCTTCCTTCACAGGTGCAGGACTTTTCATTTGTCTTCATTGCATTTCATAAGTTTCCTGTTGACCCATTTCTACAGCCTGTCTAGGCCCCTCTGGATGGCAGCCCTGCTTTCGAACATATCAGTCGGTCTCCCCAGCTTGCTGTCATCTTGCTGCAAACTTGATGAGAGTGCACTCGGTTGCCTCCTCCAGGTCTCTGATAAAGATGTTAGACAGGACAGATCCCAAGAGGAGAGGACCCCTGCAGTATCTCACTTGTCACAGGCATCCAGGTGGAGTACAACCCATTAACTGGGGCCCTCTGATCCCGATCATCCAACCATTTTTACATCCATCTAGCTGCCCACTCATCCAAAACATATGTCTCAACTGGATACAAAAATATTGTGGGAGACTGTCAAAAGCATTGCTAAAATCAAGATAAATGATATTCATTCCTATCCTCTCCTCTAATCCACAAATCCAGTAATTTTATCACAGAAAGATATCAGGTGGGTCAGGAGTGATTATGCATGATTTATGCATGGTAAATCCATGCTGACTATATTCCCTATCACATTTTCTCACTCTTGTGACCAAAAATGTGCTCCAATAGGATTTGCTCCATGATTTTCCCATGGACTGCAGTGAGGCTGATCAGCTTGTATTTCCTTTCAGCCATTGTTGAAGATGGGTGCCATTCTTCAGACGTCAGAGACCTCCCCCAGTTTGCACAATCTTTCCAACATGATAGAGAAAAGCCTTGCAAGGACATTAAACAGCTCTCTCACCATCCTTGGATGCAACTTATCAGCCACAGGGACTTCTGTTGCACATGTTGCATCTACAAGAAGGGCTGGAAAGAGGAGCCGGGGAACTACAGGCCAGTCAGCCTGACCTCAATGCCGGGGAAGATCATGGAGCGGCTCATCTTGAGTGAGCTCACTGGGCAGGTGCAGGACAACCAGGGGATCAGGCCCAGCCAGCATGGCTTCATGAAAGGCAGGTCCTGCCTGACCAACCTGATCTCCTTCTATGACCAGGTGACCCACGTAGCAGATGAGGGCAAGGCTGTGGATGTTGTCTACCTGGACTTTAGTAAGGCCTTTGACACGGTCTCCCACGGCATTCTCCTGGAGAAGTTGGCAGCTCACGGCTTGGATGGGCGTACACTTTGCTGGGTAAGTAACTGGCTGGATGGCCGAGCCCAGAGAGTGGTGGTGAATGGAGTGAAATCCAGCTGGCGGCCGGTCACGAGCGGTGTTCCCCAGGGCTCAGTTCTGGGGCCGGTTTTGTTTAACGTCTTCATCAATGATCTGGATGAGGGGATTGAGTGCACCCTCAGCAAGTTTGCAGATGATA
>WAAD01022859.1:55218-138748 GCA_013389945.1 Fregata magnificens
GTGCCCCTGTACTCGGCACTGGTGAGGCCGCACCTCGAATACTGTGTTCAGTTTTGGGCCCCTCACTACAAGAAGGACATTGAGGTGCTGGAGCGTGTCCAGAGAAGGGCAACAAAGCTGGTGAAGGGTCTAGAAAACAAGTCTTATGAGGAGCGGCTGAGAGAACTGGGGCTGTTTAGCTTGGAGAAGAGGAGGCTGAGGGGAGACCTTCTCGCTCTCTACAACTCCCTGAAAGGAGGTTGTAGTGAAGCGGGTGTTGGACTCTTCTCCCAAGAAACTAGCGATAGGACGAGAGGAAATGGCCTCAAGTTGCGTCAGGGGAGGTTTAGACTGGACATCAGGAAGAATTTCTTTACCGAAAGAGTGGTTAGGCATTGGAACAGGCTGCCCAGAGAGGTGGTAGAGTCGTCAACCCTGGAGGCGTTCAAAAAAGGTATAGACGTGGCACTCCAGGGCCTAGTTTAGGAGTCATGGTGGTGTTAGTTGACAGTTGGACTTGATGATCTTAGAGGTCTTTTCTAACCTTAATGATTCTATGATTCTATGATTCTATGTTCTCTCAAGTAGTCCCTGACTCATCTGCACTGCTGTTCCTTCTCCTCCTTTAACCCTTTCACTAAGCACAGAGGTCTGGGAGAAAAACATAGTGAAGACTGAGGCAAAGAAGGCATTGAAGACATGAAAGCTGAAACTGAAGCTGAGACGGCAATAAAGTTGCACAGGAATTGCACAAAGAATGGCTTTGACACCAAGTCTACATAGATGAATATCTTCTTGGCTGTGTCACGTGGAGGTGCTAGAACTTCTTAACTAAAAAGCATTGTAAGACTTGTGATAAGTAAAAGAAAACAATTTTTTCCTTAATCCCTCTCTCAGAAAAGGCTGAATGGCATTAGAAAGAGCTTAAACAAACATGCTCAAATGAAGGACTTGCTTCTTGTGAAAACTGTTAATCCAAAACATTCAAGTTTGGCAAAGAACTGAAAATAGCAGGAGTCATCATCTGTGACATGAAGAGTTTATTTGCATCTTAATAAAGAAGTGTCTGTCAGCTTGATGGTGTTTAATAATAATGTTATCCTTTAGTCTTAGCTACCACTTTTGAAACAGCTCTCTCTCGAAACCAGTAGAGAAAATGACTTGTACTTCCAGGCTCAAAAATATCTCCATTACAGTCTATTGGCAACCCTCCACCCAGCCACCCACCCAACTTCAACTATTTGTAATTATTTTTTGCATTGCCAGGATAATGGCCTTGTTTATTAGTGAGGGTTGCTCAGTGTAAAAGTCATTCTTCTACTTGTACTTCTACTGCATGCTGAGCGATGCCAGGAATAATGATTGCTCAGCTCTCATGTTTTATCATATAGAAATGTTGTGCAATTTGTAATGGCTAAATTTAATGGACTGATCACATACAATATTTGTGTAATTTAATTTGTTGGGCTGTTTTTGTGTCGGCCTTACATTTCTTTACAGTTTTTAGTGTTTTTAACATTCTGCTTTTTTTGTTTTCTTTTGTTAAGGATCTTTGTATAGAGGAGTTCTCCTGATTGCCTGTTACAAACATAGTTCAAATTCTAAATTATTCTTCTTTCTCTGTTAAACCTTGGCCTTTACACAAAGGAGAGGAAATGAAAGTATTTCCTCATTTCCTTTACATTAGCCATGTAGGCGAAGAAGCTTCAGCTATTTTTAAGGGATTTGTGAGACAAGAAGGTATGTCATTGCTGGGGTTTTTGGCCAAAGCTCTAACATATGCTTCAACATGAATTGCTCCAAAACTTAAAATTATCAGGCAGAGACGACTGAGATCTTATACAACTACATAGAGTTGTTGCTAGAAAAACTTATCTTCAATTTTTTGCTTTAAAATCTAATTGGCATTAATACTGCTATGTCCGCATTTTTGTCAAGCATATCAGGAACTGCCAATCCCCATTTAAAATAAAATGTTGTCAAAATGTTTCAAAATAATGATTACATTTTTCATTCATTTCAATTAAAACTTTCAATTTAAAAAGTTAGTAAGTATTAGTTGGGAAACACTGTTGAAAATGGGTCTCTTTTGAACGCTGCCGAGTGTTTGCAATTTTAAAAACAATTTCACTATTCAGTATTCAGTACAAAAAGATCTTATTCTTCCTCCAACCCATGGCTGATGCTGTAGACCTAGAACAGTTTTGCTGTAAGATGTTTTCTGCAGATTAACATCTTATTGCCTTTTTAGTCTCTTTGAATTGGATGAGAATCATTCATATCTACTTCTCTACTGAAAATGGAGTATTGTCTGAAGAGAGTTTTTATCGTGGGGTTCTTCAGAATTTATTTTTTCTGGCAGGTTGATTTTTATGGAGTCAGACTGGCAAATCATGGCTTTTACTGAGAGGGTATTATTCAGAAGTGTTCAGCATCTACCATAACCCAAGGAGGTGTCCGGGTGATTGACTTGGTATTAAAAAAAGAGCAATGAGAACAGCGAGGAACTCCCCACCTTCGGAAATGTGGTTCAACAGAGGTGCTACTACCCAGTGTATATTCACTCAAAAGTGCAAACAACAGAGCTTGATATTTGATTTTACTTCTTTTTTACCTATCCAGCTACAGGGCACCTGGTGCAAATGCCTAACTGTTGTTTTCAAATCAAATGTTAACATTTCCAATTTAAGGTTAATTGAACACCCAGTCCAAGGCACGCTACATGACTTTTTTCTGGTTTAATTTCCTATGGCTTAGTATTGCGGATGGTAGGAACATTAACCAAGTGAGCTCCCTCTGTTTATGTGTCTTGTCATTAGTTTAATGAGAAGCTATTGCAGTGACTCATTCCCTCTTTCGCTCTAAGGCTCTTGCCTTTAAAAACCTGGCAAAAAAAAAAAGGTGAGGATCTAATAAAAGCAAAATTGAACTGTGTGTCTCCTTCTTTCTTTTTCTCCATGCTCGTAATCATGGGGTGAGAGCAGGTTCTTAGAGTCATTTAACCCTCCGATCCTACTGAAGTGCCTGATGCCCAGCAACTTTTCTGGGAGAGGGGTGCCCAGGTATCTCCAAGAAATTGTTCATCCTTAGGGGGATTTCTCTGGGAGGATGGTTAGTTAGACATGAGTGCCCTGTGAGGAGGAATGGTGTGGGAGATCTGGGGAGCCATGCTTTGCTCTCCCTTTTCCCTGGCAGGGGTGACTAGCCCACACCCACCACATGGTGAAGGACCCCATTGCCCACCTCAGGAGGTCAGACCGCAGGCAGTCTGTGGCCTTCCTGGGGATGCAGAGCACCTGAGTGGTGTGCACGGAGGCTGGTGCCAGGGCTGTGACTGTGATACTAGTCCTTTTCATTCTAGCCCACTTGCCCCTTTGAAATTTTTGCAGAGGGAAAACTCACTGCTCATGTGCTACTGCCACTGGGCAGAACTCAGAGCAGATCAGCTCCGGGGGCTCAGAATTCTTGGACGTAAGACTCATTTGGAGGAGGGAGCTACTCTAGGCTGTCTCATTTAGATCCATGTAGTTAAGGGAGAAATATTTGTATTCTGGAACAAGCAGGTCCACATGTAAGATTAATTAAGCATATTTAGTGTGTTCTATTTCACAGAATCAAAGAAAGGTTGAGGTTGGCAGGCACCTCTGGAGATCATCCAGTCCAACCCCCTGCTCAGAGGTGGGCCAGCTAGAGAAGGTTGCCCACGATTGTGTCCAGTCCCTTCTGGGGGAAGCAGTCCCTTCTCTCGAGCCTGTTTGCAGCAGTCACAGCAGATCCTTGCATATTTGATACCACTCAGCATCCAAGCTGTAAGTCAGTTCAGATATCACATACAGCTTGGATTATAACCACTGTCAACTGTAATGCCATTAGGAGGTTTTTTCACTCAGTTTCCCCTTAGATTCCCTCGTTGCCCCAGGTGATAGCTAACTGGTAGCCCTCACATGGTATTTGTTCCACTGGGAAAAAATTTTTGTTGGGTATGATGCAGAATGTGCAGATGAAGTAGAATATTTGTTGGAGTCCTGTATCTACAATATCTTGTCCTGTACTACAAATATCTTTCACATCCCTGTGTGAATGTTCTTTTACCAGTCTAAGACAAGGGCATCAGAAACCATGTTCTCAGCTTAGAATCAAACTCAGGGTAAAACTCTGCCCTCACCTGGCCTCATGTAGCACCATTAACCCTCATGACATAACATATGTAAATAAAAGCAGTATTTCGCTGCATTGTTTTGGAGTCTCACTTGATCACTTTCTAATTATTTTTATTTTTCTCTATCATTTCCGCTATGTGACATTTTCCTGAATTACACAGGACGGGGTTAACAAAAGCTAGTTATACATTGAAGAATAGATATTTATCTGAAATAAAGGATAAAAGATAGTAAAATAATAAAATCTCTAAACAGGGAGGATCCCAGGAGGTCCGTATCTCAATGTGCTCCTTGCTGTAACATGAGTATTGTCCCATAGAGCTTCCTTCTTGTGCTGGTTTTGGCTGGGATAGAGTTAATTTTCTTCACAGTAGCTAGTATGGGGCTAGGTTTTGGATTTGTGCTGAAAACAGTGTTGATAACACAGGGATGTTTTAGTTACTGCTGAGCAGTGCTTACACAGAGTCAAGGCCTTTTCTGCTTCTCACCCCACCCCACCAGCTAGTAGGCTGGGGGTGCACAAGAAGCTGGGAGGGGACACAGCCGGGACAGCTGACCCCAACTGACCAAAGGGATATCCCGCACCATATGGCGTCATGCTCAGCATATAAAGCTGGGGGAAGGAGGAAGGGGGGGACATTCGGAGTGACAGCGTTTGTCTTTCCAAGTAACCGTTATGCATGATGGAGCCCTGCTTTACTGGAGATGGCCGAACACCTGCCTGCCGATGGGAAGTGGCAAATTGTTTTGCTTTGCTTGCGTGCGCAGCTTTTGCTTTATCTATTGAACTGTCTTTATCTCAACCCATGAGTTTTCTCACTTTTACCCTTCCAATTCTCTCCCCCATCCCACCAGGGGGGAGTGAGCGAGCGGCTGTGTGGATGCTTAGCTGCTAGCTGGGGTTACATCATGACACTTCTTTAAAAATGTAATAGGTTGCCAGCATGGTGACAACTGAACTCCTCCTTCCTCTCCCAGATAATAGTTTAGCCAGGATGTTGCTTTGGTAAACAAGAAAGACGCAGGACTACTGCAGTGGTAACAGGTCTATGGATCCTGTTGTAAGAGATCCCAACACTAAATGTCTCCCAGAATATTTTTCTCCTTAATCCACCTTAAACTTCTTAAGCAGGGTAGAAATCAGCATTACTGCTCAGCATTTATAACACCATTGCTGCACCCTGTGACAGCAGGCCTTGTCTACATGGACTTTCTGGTTTTAATAATTGACCTTGTTTGTCAGGCTGCCTGGCATGTGTGGCTGCACAGACAGGCATCTCAGTCCAGCTGTATTCTCCTTCCTGCAACTAAGCCAGCACCAGGCTTATGTGCTGTTTATTGAAACACAGCTGAAAAACTGGAAATTCATGTGACATCTCTTCTCCATCAATACCACCAGGTGATAGCTATGCCAGGGAGAAGCCTTTAACGCTCCAAAGAGGCATGTACATGAAGGGGAAGCAAGGTAAATTCACCCAGTCCAAAAGAAGGGTGACTTTGATCCCACAAGCATGAAACCCCTAATTTTCACAGAACGGGACCCCTCTTTAGATTGCAATCAGTGTTTCAGAGGGGATTTAAGGAAACAGACTGGCATTTACAGGGATCAGTTTGGGGGGGAGGCAGATGAAAGGTGTCTCCATGCCACCGTCCTACTCACCGTGTGACCATACAAGTGACAATCGAACTCTTTGGAGTGCTGGCATGATGTGTCAGCAATGACAAGTCAAGTCCTACCACTGCTTCCAGCTGTTGATGTGTTTCACATTTCCACAACAGGATTTAAGTTTAAATGAATGCATTAAATAGGTGAAAGCAAGTAAGACTGTTTGACAAGATTGCAAATATTCCAGATGGTACTGAGGTTGTCTTCCCACTCTCCTTTCCTTTGTGGCAAAGCCGTTTTCTGACAGGAGAATTTTCTGAAACAATTACTTTGTCACTGCACTTGGTATCAGCAAAGACTCATTTATTTTCTCTTGTTTCCTTGTTCTCTCTTTTTTAATATACTTCTCCTCCTTGTTGTTGCTTTGGTCTTTTATTTGCACTTTCTTCTTCCCAAGCTGCAATCATAAATGTGGAGAAGGCACGGTGGAAACGAACAGCAGGTGCTGAGGCAATGAAACACCAGCCATCCTTTCTGGGGGCTGTTTTCTCAGGATCTCCCCAGTGATTTGAAGGTACACATACCTCTTCTTTCTCCAGGGTACATTGCTATGAAGTATTTCAAACAGGCAATAGCCTTCATATCCTTTTGTTCTAAAATTAAAAAGGTATTTCATGGGCCACTTAATAAAGGATACTTTTAGTTGATTGGATTTTAATGAGAGAAAAGGACATTAGGAAGTTTGTGCTGAGGGGTGCTATATAAAAATAAATGACTGGTGTGAGCTATATTTTCCCTCTAATTAGTACTCTTGATGGGTGGGTAGTGTCAAAGCAGTGGGAAATGCAAAGACTTCGGGAGCTCGATATGAATTCAATACTACTATTCAAGCAAGCATCTGACATAGCACTATATAATCAAAGCGTCCTCCAGCTCTGCAACATAATGAGCAAGACATGGAAAGGTCTAAATAACACATAAACATAACTGACATAGCATTTATACTATTTCTGAAAAGTAGAATTCCTCCTTTTGAGAAATTAGAGCAAATCTTCCTAAGGGTACCTTTGAACGCCTGCGGTTCCCCAGCTCCTGGCTCCCCACTGGCCCTTAGCACTGCCATGTTTTGGACCCTTTTCTCTGAGGAGCCCTCTGCAGTTCATAAGAGCCCAGGCAGGACATTCCAGGTTTGATTTTCACTGATAGGAAGAAATTGCTGGATGATGGTGACCGGGAAAGGGCAGGGTACCTTTTTTGTGCCTTTTGGCACCCTCCATTGGCTCCAGCTGCTCCTGCAGAATGGCATGGGTCTCCAATGGCATTTATCATATGTGCCAGACCCATCTGAATGTCTTGCACACTCTGGAGTATCTCAAATGACAGCTCCTCTGCATTTAGGGAACTTCAGTGCTTCTTTTGTGTTGAAATGACTAAACAGAACTTTGCCTTAAAACAGTTTTTTTCCCCTTTTTGTATATGAAATACAATACATGACAATATAAACATAAATTTGCAGAAGGCTGCAGTATTGCTACATCTTCCCTTCCTTGTCCAAGAAGAAATATTACTAAAGTCTGTTCTGCTCTTCTTTTAGGTCCAAAGACAAACAAATAGTGATGGAGCACAAAGGAACCACTGCTCACAGCATTCATGGGAGAGTATCATAGGCCAGCCTAACCTTTGTCTTCCACCCTCTCTAGAAAGAAAAAGAAGGAACATCACATGCAATACTGGTAGTTGTACATTGTAGGCCAGACTTTCAGCCTTCCAGACTGCCACCACACTCTTCATTGGCTTCTGTGTTGCAATGAATAAAATTAATATTTGAAAGTTGTCAAAAGCCTTCCTATACTCATTTTTTACTCTCCCTGTTGAAGAGTAAAATTGAAATGAACAATTATTTTGTGTTGGTATTGCTGTACCTCAGGAGCTCCAAACCAAGCTCTGACCCCTGCTGAACCTGACAGCCTCAAAAACTGAACTGAGACAACTTTCTGTAAGAAGAGATTCTGGTACAAGCTGCCAGTGACTGCTCCCCCGGCCACTGAACACACCTGTGTTAGGGGGTGCCACTCGCTCCTTACTTAGGACCTTAGCATGTACCCAAAATACAGGGAAGCTTTTTTTTCTTGAAGTAAATACTTACTTTATCAATCGCCTCTGTGGCAGGTGACCCTGAAGGCCTTTAGAGGGATGGCTTATGTATCCATTTTAGACATACATTCGGAGGGCCACAAAAGTGCTACCTCTGTCTTTTGTCTATGCAAACAATACTGGCTGTTGCTTTAAATATGCCCCACTGCGTAGCTGAATTTTAGAGACAGGTTAAGTGCCTAAATTTTGCAGTGATGCTTAAAAATATGCCTGCAAACAGCCCTCAGTAACACTGGAACCTAAAAAAGTGCAATGCACATTTCATTAAAGAAGTAATGTTTTGGTTTTACAGGGGGAAAATGAGGACCCTGGGTTGAAACACACATTTGAGTTGTCAGCAGCTTAGTCAAGGTAAGATGATTCTCATTTGTGAAAACAGAAATTGGCAAACAGTTACCATTAACTAGCTTTAACCGAAAGCAGAGGTAGGTCAAACTACCCTCAGGATCGATCTCTGTTTTGGGCAAAGTGTCTCAACAGTATGCAGGATTCCAAAGGAATTGTATCCGGCTTTTCTGGATCTTGGCCCTGTATCGTCAAACAGTCTGGATGTCTGTTAGAAGAACCAGGAATGCTTTTTTCTAATGCTCATGTGCCTGCACACATCAATACAAACACTCGGCTTTGAAGTCTGAGCTCACACCTTCCTTTTGCTATATAAATATAAAAATATGCTAGAATATTAAATGCAGATTGCACAATGATAAAACTATCTGTAAGCAGGCTGTAACATTCACAGACTCCAATATGTAGAGGGTAATTGCAGAACACCAGCTACTACTATGTTAAAAAGCAGATTTCTTCATTTTTTTTTCTTTTTAAAACATCTGTTCCGTTTATAGAACTCTTCACTTTGGAGATTTTGACTTCCTTTCAAGTATATAAAATGATTATACCTGTCAGTTTCTATTCAATTTACTTGTAAAATTTTGGATACTTTTCTTTTTTATCATCTCAAATCCCAATAATAAGAGTAATCAGTCATTTGCAGGGCTATGTAAGAAATAACTTTGTTATGTTGTTCCCCACTACTGTAATGACGCAGTGTTTCATCAGATTGAACACAATGTATCATGTTGAATCTTGTATGGAAATTATAATGGCAACTCCTGATTTCTTTGAAATCTCTGAATCTGAAGAGACCCTGGAGAACAGGACAGGTTCTTTTATAAGTATATCAAGCGGAATCAAGAGCAATTTCTGTGAATAGAAAGGAGTTATTGGTATTAACACCAATGAAAACAAAATTTGGCTAGTTGTCCAACAGGGAGAAAACCTACTGTGTTTCTGCAGTTATTTGTTTATTCTCATTTATTGTTATGTCTACAATAGCATAACTTTACCAGCAAAATGTGCAAAGGCTCTAGGTCTTCATGCAAACCTCTGGTCACCTGTTTTAGTGAGATACCACACTGACACATGATGCTGTTTGGAGGAGCTAGCAGCTTGGGCACCTAAAATCTAAATTCCCTCCTCTAATGTAAGACACCTAACTGAGAGTACTAGATCCCACACTTTGATGCTGCCCATGATGAATTGTAGGCATCTCCAAGAGTAATTCAGATTTTAGGAGGAGATCAATCACTCTGGGAAGGTACCTACCTTGTTCCAGTGCCTGCAGAGGGAGTTGAGGAGAAATATGCTTCAGGTAAGAAGATCCTAGAGTTTGATGCAATAGAACTGAGCCTACATTTTTTTCCCTACATTCACTGTTTTAACTAAAAAACTTGTGGTATCATTATGTTACACTGTGCTAAAAATATATGTAGTCTATAAAGAAGGATCCATCATGCGGTAGTGGAATTTATAAGATTTCTTATATATAAGGAGAAAAAAACAGTGTTTCTAATTTTAAGGTGTTGTACAGGGAATATTAAGGCAAGGAAAAAATCAAGCAGAAAGAACAGCATGAAAGTAGCAATGAGAGAAATCTGTGCAGTCTCTCTCCACAACAGTCTCCGATGTTTTGGGAACAAAATAACAGCTGTCTTTGCATCTCCTGCATGTACAGATCTTAAACAGAGCAACCAAAGATGTAGAGAAAGGAATAAGATTTCATGGGTCACAGTTACTAGATTTGTGGTACCCAGAAGCAGGGAGACTTGAGGAAGGATTTGAAGTGGTAGGACAAAACTTTCACAAGGACAAGAAATATATATATATATATATATTTTGCATGTTATATACACAGACATATTTTAAAAAACTTTAAAATGGAGAATTGCCAACTGTCATTATATTTAGGATACAAGAGTCACAAAAGGACTTAGGAACATGGAACATGCCTAATCTAGATGCTAATTAGACTCCTAACATTCCCATTTCCTTAGTTATTGCCCAGACTTTCTCAGTCATTTGTAAAGGTCCTATGACATTTGGACATCTCTCCTTGGGCATTACCAGAATACTCCCCACCATACTAGTGCTAAGCAGCTACATGATTATGTCCCCAGTGAGGACATACACATATCCTACACATATTCCACCTTCAGGACTTAAATCAGCTGGCATCTTCAGAGTGCAGCTATGAGGACCTTTGCTCTAGAGGGAGCAAGGCTGTCTCCTTCTCTCTTGCTGCTATTGTATCTGATAATCTCCTGGTCAACACATGTTCCGAGGCTGTGCTGGTCTTAGGTTCATTTCTCCCCACCAGCTGAAAATACCTGAACCTGCTTCAAAGGCGGGACTGTATTTGGTGGATGTTGCTTGGCTCTCCTGTGTGTGCTCAGAATGCTTATCCCTTGTTTCTGGGCTGAGGAAGAGGAGGAAAAGGAAGAAAGTCTTCTTTAGCCTTGTTTCTAGGGCCACCGTGCGAGATGGCTGATTTGATGGGGAGTTCAGTTGGGAATTTCAGTACATGAAATAACGGTATTTAGAAAATCATTCTTGTGCTTTGTGAAGCTGTGAATTCAGTGTTTAAAATCCCAAAAGAGACAGGCACCTCTTTCCAGCAGGAACATTAGCACCTCTGATCCTGAGAGGCAATGGTGACATTCCTCCCATAGCATTTCTTGCCAGCTTAGATGTCCTCTCCGCATGGCTCCTGTGCACTCTAAGGGCAGCCAACACTCCTAATTCAGGAGTGTGGATGCCACTAGGCAGCCCACTTTAACAGTCACCAAGGGATATCTCAGTTATAATGCTAAATGTCTTTTAAAGAGGTGGTTTTTACTAGTAACAAGCTTTTACTTTCCTTTTTATTGCAAGGGATAGACTTACATTTACCTATCAGCTATCAGATAACTGATAATGGAAATAGCATAGACAAGGCACAGTGAGTTTTGGAGACATCAGGGGAAGAGCATAGGATAATATAATTATCCTTTTTTTTTGCACAGTATGTTTCTGTACAGGACAAGAATACTAAAATCAGGCAGAGAAACCTCACTCAGCTCCAGGTAGGATATCATCCCATGGTTTACTGGAGAGCTCGGGACAATAGCAACATCATTTCACACCCTAACACAGCACTGCTTTTCATTACAAACCTGTACAGTTGAGTATGCATTCAACATTTATTTTTTATCGCCATCCTTTCTACTACCTGTCAACTACTCAAAATGACAGTGCCATTACTGTTACTGTTGTTCAATTATCTTGCACAGTTTTCCTACTTCTTTGCCTGGGCAGGCAGGAGGAATAGGAACATTTGAAACCAGACACACTGGAGAATCTCCCCACTGTTGAGTACTTCATGTGAATTGCTCCACGGAGGAAGCTGAATGCAGTACAAGGCATTTTACTGATCCTACTAAAGATGAAACTAGCCTATAGATTCTTAAATGCTTAAATGTCTGTTAAATGATTATTTGCCTCTGTATTGATGTTGAGTGCTCTAGTAACAAAAAATTTTACATACTAAATTTTACATACATGCAAAGAATGTTCAGGCTAACTTAATTTCACAACCAGTTACTTCTACTATTTTTGTCCTGCCTTGTAGATTACATTTAAGGTACTCAATGCTAATACAATTTTATCCTATTGAAAACCCCGGTCTAGTGCAGTAATATAATCTGCCAACAGTACCTTGTGTTATCACCAGAGTTCTTTAAAACTCAAGGCAGTTGGGGTTGGAGTGTCACTCTGTCCCAATTTCCCCTTTTATAGATAGATTGATCTCGGTTCAGAGGAAGCAGGCTGGGAAGAAAGAGGAGAAACTTGTCCTCAGCAACAGAGCACCAAGGACTCCATATTGTTGCTTACACCCAGAAGGGTCTGGACAGCTGCAGTATCCAGCAAACCTCTTCAACAGCCTTGGGTTGAAGCCAAAGCACATGCTTCAGACAAAGATCTCCTTGTCAGCTTCCCAATAAGACAAGTCCCCTGACAAATCTTTATGTGTCTCAAGTGTTCAACCTTTTTGGTCACTGACTGACAGAGCTATCATATAACTGGGTGCCATGAGGGTGCATAAGAAATAGGTCAGATGGCTCACTCTCTGGAGGTGTCTATCCTTCCACTGAGTGTAAAGGCAGCCTATGGTGATTTCATGTCCCTGTCTGCAAATGAAAACCCTGAAGCTAGTCCCTCCAGTGCAGGACTGTGCTGCCATTAGTCTGTATTCTTGACACTGAGAGCACTTTTTCAATCCCGTCTCGGTGCAAATGCCAGTTGTGTCCCAGCTGTATAGCAGAGTGAGATCTTGGTGACAACCAGCCCTACCTTGCTATGCCCTGGTTTCCCTGGAAGAGGAACTTGGGTACACATCCCAGGCAGAAGTTACAGTGTGTTACAACTGTCCCTGCATCCTGACAGGTCCCATCTCTAGATGACTGGGTGACTCCTGAGTCCACCATCTTCTATGGCATTTCCTGATCTGCATGCTAGCTGCTGGGAAACCCATTCCTAAAAATCTGATTTTCCTCATGCACTGGGAAGGAAGCATCTACAGGTAGCTCATGTTGGTGAATGGTACTGCAGGACCTGGGACAAGGGACTCTCAAACACACAGCCTGAGATGATCCAGCTCTTCTCTTATGTCCCTATTTCAGTGGGGATGTTTAATCAGGTCTATATGTAAGAAACATTTGCGCCTTTACCAAAGAGGACAGATGATGGGTTCCAATACCTCTAACTTGCATATGTCAGGTGGCTAATAAAACAATCTGCATAAAAAATGCGACATGCAATGCAGAGAGGGAGGTGCCTTTGGAAATATCCAGAGGGAGATCCTGTCCCAGTGAAGTGAAGTTCCTAAACTGAGAAGGATTCCTTCAATAAAATTTAGGTAGTAGTTCTGTACTTAGCTAGGCAGACTGGACATTCTTCCAACACCCTGAAATAATGTAGCCTCATCATCAGCATTATCTCTGCACACCTTTCTTCATCTTTCTTTCCTTGAAAATTTAACAAACATGTTGGATACGTGATTACAATAACTATTCTTTCCCTGCAAGCACCTAGTTGTTGATTGACTTCCTTGGTTTTGGGTCCTGTCACAAAACACTTTTCCCAAAGAGAGAAAATGATAAGAAAGGCTTTTCCAGGATGGAACCAAATCTGATCCAAGATGAGAGCTCTACTGTTCCTGTGTATATGCCCTGGTTATGCAGCTAATTCAATTAGTTGCAATAGCTTATTTTCTTTGGAAATCTGAAGTGTCTCCTCATCTACATTTGCACTCTCTTGCATACCCAGAGGTTGAGGCACACAGTCTCAACTAGTTTTGTCACATATCCTCAGCCCATTCTGCAGACGAGAATCCAAAGACCTCTTTAGCCTCTCCTCACATGCAGACCCTTATTTTCTGATTGAAATTGGCCTACCTGCACATTGCTGCTCAACTCCAGGACAGTGTAGGTGAGAAAGAGTTAATGCTGGAGTTTTGGCCAATATTCTTTATACAATAAAATCATCCCAAGATCCAAACTGAGTTGGAAAAGCTATTGGAGCACTGTCATTTTAAAATATGGAGACAAACTAATCCCTAATGTTTTCTCAATGGAATTCTTTAGGGACAGGTTTGGACTGATTTCTGGGGTTTTGGTCAAATACATGCCATTAGCCTGTGTCAGTCTCACAAACAAATACTGTTGTAGGCTTTGTAAATGTAGAGATGATGACTGCCATTTTCCTGTAAAGTTCCTACGTAGGCAATATTTCATGATGAACATGGTAGAATGGCTAACGTAGAGAAGATTCTGAATAAAATTCATTCTCTTATGTTGTCATACTACAGTTGTGGATAAAATCCACTGAAGGATGAGCAATGATATAACTCAGAAATAATTATTGCATCAAGAAGATAGTACTTTGAGGTATATACCACAGGGAAATGGCTAATATGTGTCAGAGTTTGTCATCATTCTAAATACAGCCTGAAGCTTTAGGAATAAATCAGCATAATTCCTCTGATTTGTCATCACTAGAGCTTTGCTGATCTACAACAGTCAAGAATTAGATCCACAGCACAGTAATGTTAACTGTAGTTATTGTCATTTATGTGCCTAAATGATTTTACATGTACAGTTTGCCAACCCGATTGGAATATAGCTTGGACACTGAGGAAATGTATTACTGTATTTGGACCCAAAGGATCCATAAAGGCATCTGACTGTTCAGGGCACCGAATACAATGATCCCACGTATTCATGACTACAATTTGCTTTCTCCATGTTCTGCTACTTTTTGCAAGCTTAGGGCTTATACACAAGTATAAATATGGGTGTATTGTTAATGAAAGATCTACAGCCCCAAATTGATCAAACTCCGTACATTAGTGCAACTAGCAAAATCATCTATTAGATCCACTCACCTATGGAGATCCTTACTTCCAGACAAGAGTCTTTCATTTCTAGATGTCCTGAGGTTTGGAAGACAACAGCAAATTTTTTTTTCATTTTTTTAAATGTGTTTTTTTATCATTAGGGCTACGGAACAGTAGATAATGTTGATCTGATCCATTCTCAGTTTAAAAGTTTAAGACCACTTGTACTCAGCTGTGGAACTTTAACCAGCACCCAACATGTGGTGAACTGGAAAATAAAAGCAGCCCCTAAAATCTACACCATCAAGGGGTTTGGACTGATAAGCTACAGAAAAATTCCAGAAAAACATGTTTTCTTCATTCCGGACCTGTACTTCCAGTGGGTTGATGGGGACCCCACAACAGCCGTATGGCCCCAGTAAGTGTAGCACAGAGAACTCGGAATAGAGCACAGAGGCCTGAGATCATCTGGGGAGCCCTGGGAGCCCACATTGCCAAATGGGGAGCTCAAGAGGAGACTGAGGAGACTGCTTGCAGGTGATCTGGCTGCTCCTCTGCCCTGGCAGCTCACACACTAGTATGGTCTGGAGCAGGGAGGCAGGACAACAAGTAGGAGGCAGCCCAGAGGGCCTCCCTGCTGCTCAGCAGAAATACTGGGGAAATTCCAGCAGAAAACTGTCCCACTGGAAAATTTTTTGCTGCTCTACACATGCCAGAGCAAAGTTCATTTAGGCCCCATGAGATTTAGGGTGTCTGTGTCGGACCACGGATTTAAAAAAAAAAAAAATCAGAAGGAAAAAGAAAAGACTAAGAAATCAGAAACGGCACTTGTCTGTATGGCAGGAAAGAGACATCTAAAGAAAAGAGCTTGGAATTTAGTAAAGGCAGTTTGTCCAGTTAACAAATAATATGAAATGTCAACTCTGAACCAGATTGTACTCATTGACTTCAGCAACACTTCTAAGAACACAGAGTAATGTTTCCCACTGCTCCGCTTCCCAGGACCTGGCTGAGTAAGAGTCCTGTCTTTGCAGCATCCTTCCTGTGTAAGCAAACAAAAAAGACTGATTGGAATTTATTGTTTTGAAGAAAGTTGTAGCTGAGTGCTACTTCCTTCGCACACTCTGGCTGACTCCTCACAAAGCTCTTTGCCTTACCTCCTGCCT
Source organism: Fregata magnificens (assembly GCA_013389945.1). Taxonomy (NCBI): domain Eukaryota; kingdom Metazoa; phylum Chordata; class Aves; order Suliformes; family Fregatidae; genus Fregata; species Fregata magnificens. The sequence goes on from WAAD01022859.1 coordinate 70,993, forward strand.
ATTTCATAGGGATCTGAGCTTTACCACAAGTAAGACACATACAGCACACTTTGGAAATAATGAGATGAGCATTCTCTACTCTGCTATTTCCAATGTTCTATATAATTGCTGTTATTAACGCAATTCCTTTGTGCTGCCTGAGAACTATGCTCTCCCCTGCGGAAAATAATAGAGGATAGTGTAAAGAATAGCAGAACACTTTGGAAGTACCTCAAAAATCTTTTACTTGGTCAAACCTCTTTTTTTTAAATCCTCTCTATTTTACTTTTTGCATCATGTTTAGCTGTACAACATGCTTTTTCAAGGACATTATATAGACTCAGGATACACTTGGACCCCTTGGGATATTGTTGATTTTAACCTCTTTTTCCTTTTTTTAAAGAAAATTTTGGTCTTGGTTTTGCAGATACATGACACATTAAGATGCATGTTAAAAATGAAGTCTGTTTTAAAGGTTTTCAAAGTAAAGAGATGCCCATTTTTATTTCCATGCTCCTTTTTACCAGGGAAGCCATGTATTTCTTGGCTGGTTTTGAAGCCTCTATATTCAATAAAGGATTCAAACATCTTCAGCATCTCTAGGTTTAAAGGGTTTCTTACAGTTTCAAGTTCTACCTTGCGTGATGGAAGTTGTTTTTCTGTCCTGTATTTCCAATGAATTTTTTAAGAAATTAACTTGGAAATTGCAGCTCTGGAAGAAACATCCAAATACCACATATTCCAGTTCTGGTACATATCCTCTGACATTTTGTCAAACAGTATGCTGCATTCAATCTCATTTAGAAGAATCCAGTAGAATGCTGCATGCAGTATTTGCTCTGTTCTTGGCAGAATCCATGCTCCACATCTACACCTCTTTCTGGAGAGGATGGCCTCCATGGATCCTCTCCTCTTTCTGCTGTGCTTCTGATGTCTTTTATTGTGGGAACCAAACACTGAATTGTTGGCAGTGCCTATCGTTTAATATAGACTTGCTTCCAAAAGCAAGGAAAATCTTTCAATTTTTTTTTTTTTAAGGGAATAGGTCATTTTTGGCAAGTTGGCAAAAGAATTCTGGCAAGAGGTTCTAGATTTGCGGCACTAGAGACTACACAGTCACTGGTGTCTCATTAACAAAATTAAATAGCTGTCTATCCAAACTCATCTACAAAAAGTAATAGATCCTCCTCTAGTGGAAACACATACACCTCTGTTATCTCCAGCAACCTCAGACTCACCTATATTAGCTACAAATTTGGTTCAGGCTTCTTCCAGTTGTCTGAACAACCTTTTATTCCCAGTATTTTTTATAATGTTATTTTCTGATGTTGCTGTCCAGGTGAAATTTCCCCTCCCTTGTGCCACTCCTAATTTTGGAACATAAGCCTCTTCACATAAAGCATTAGGAAAGCCAAAAAAAATCCAAACAAAAAAAATCCACACTTGCTGCAAATCAATAATCACTGTTATTTTTGCACAAAGAGGACAAAACTGAGAAGGCAGTGGGTTTTAAAGGTAGGATAGTAGGATACTCTAAAAAGAAACAACTAAAGAAAGAAGAGTTATCCTTCATGACAAGTCAAAGGTTGGTCAGCTCCCAGGAGCTCTGTATGACCTTATTCTTTCAGATTGTCTAATATTTATTAGCTGATAACTTTGTGGGTATAAGGTGCTCCCTACACTGTGTTCTCTTGGATAAGCTTATGCTAATGCTGCCCAGGGTTTTGCAGATAAATCTGACTACAATATTATGCATGTTTCCAAGCCAGCTAGATACAGTCTCTATATCTAGCTTTGGTCACACATAGGTCCCAACCTTTAATCTGAGCCCTTTGTTGGAAGTTCAGATTTCCCCAGATCCTAAATCCAGCGCCTTGTAGGGAGCCGGCAGCTGTTTGCATGTTCTCACCATCACCCTCAGGTTACGTTCACACTCAGGATCCAAGTTAATCCAATTAATGGACCTAGATATTAGCAATGCAACATCTTAATGTCAGTCATTTTACTCTGAAACTACTAGAAAGCTGAAAATGCCTCATCTACCTTAATCCCTTCACTATGTCTGAGATTTCTCCAGCATTTAAGCTACAGAAAGCATCCCTGCCTTTTCTCTATGCTGTTTAAATACAGTGGTGTTCTGCCCTCTTGCTCTTTAAACAGTTTGCTTCCTTGTACACTGCTCCCAAGCTGTCGACTTCACACAGAAAATGAAGGAGAAGCTGTCCCTGGCAGTGGGGCACCAAGTTCGGGCACCTGACCTAGGAATGCAGCATCCCTGGCTTCCCTACAGGGTCTTTAGAGAGATATAGAAATCTGAGGAGGACAACACAGAGTCTGTATGTTATAGTTCTGCTCTGAAGCACTCTCTAGAAGTGCCAGGCACTTTGCATTACCTTTTCAAGGAGTTTATTGAAACCTCCTGAATTACCTAACTTACAGGTTTCAATTAAATTCTGTCAATACCTTCCCAGATTTCCATCAGAAAATACCATTTGGTAGAGCCTAAAATTTATTCAAAACATGTCAGGTTAGATGGACTTTGGAAGAGAGACTTAAATTTTCAGCATCTGTGATTATGCACCACCCAAGTGCCTAGGAGCTTTGAAACTGCCTGTTGTGAAGAGAGCAACCTACCCAAGCTCTCCGCTCCAACCACCTCAACCTACTCTCACAGGTTCAATGTGTTCACCGTGAAGTTGCTTTTTTATCAAGAATTCTCAGCAATCACATGGTCAGGAAGGAATTTTTCCCTTAGAAACCCCTATGAGTTGGTGTTTATCTGAATTTCCAGGTTGCAAAACAAAAATTTTAATGGTCTTAGTATTATTCAGATCAAGGAAGGAAGGAAGGAAGATCTCAATCTTCAATCAGTTCTGGGTGGAATGCATCCCAGTAGAGGTGTACTGGACAAGATCAGATCTGGTTCAGCACTCAGTACCACTGTAAGTACAATACTAAATAAAAAAGGCACTTTTACTTCTTAGCCTATTGACACTGGGAAAACACTGGGAAAAATTCTGCCTTGCTTGTTTAGCCAAGCCATGAGGAGCTATTGGTCCAAACAGTTTTAGAAAGTGAGCTAGTTCTTTGCAAGGATATTCTTTTGTATGTACAATTGGAATTCAATCATCTAACTTAATAATCTAGTTGTCATTTTCTAATGGGCCTCTGGACTCTTCATCTAGAAAACACAGCACACTTACAGCTCAACCGATCTGACCCCCCTGAGTGACTGTGGTGAGATTATTGATTAAAAAGAAAAGGAAAAAAAAAAAAGGAAAAAAAAGTTAGAGCTACAGTGAACTTCCTGACACTGAAATTTCTTGCACTATAGATTTCACATTTTCACCACCAAAAGGATAAAGGCAGCTAAATTCATTGCAGTTTCAGCAACGCTTAAGGACTCAGCAAACACACATACGCTCTAACATGGGAGTATTTCATGCAAAATCTCCAGGGCTTGGTCATCATGACTTACCGATTTTCCAGTTAATCTGGATGACAATAACCTTCCAAAAGTAATCCCCAATCAGGAATTAAAGGTGTGGATAGAGGACTTCAAATAATCGAGTTAATACTTTTGAAGAAGACCCCCGCACACCTTCTTCTTTGAAGAAGACCCCTTCCTCAGCCTGAGATGTCGTTGCTGACAGCGCATGCTCATAGTCCATAGGCCTTGTGAGCTAACAGAGCTTAGTGTAATCCACCATTAAGGAAATGTTCCAAAAAATAACCCCCAATGCCCCCACTCTCCCCACCTGTTTGGCAAATGGAGGATTCACTAATGAGATGAGAACAGCATGTGGAGTTAATGCCTAATATGGGAACTTTTGGGATTCCCACTTTTCTTCACATTAAGACATAACTTTGTTGTTGTCTTCTCACACGGAGCAGCAGAAAAACTACTTGCCTCTGCTTGGTGCAGATCTTTTACTTGAATAATTCCTCCAGATCTTCTGGGAAGAATGAGTTAAAGATAGGACAAAGAGGAAGAACAACCTAAGGAGAGGTAAAAGGACAAGTGTTGTGCTGGATGGGTAAGCGAGAGGCAGAGGGCAAAAGAACAGCATGGAGAAGAAAAGAAGAAGGACATGCAGAGGCAAAGCAAATGGAGGAGCGAGATATGGGGGAAGCAGTAAGACATTTCATAAAACTGAGCTGAAAAAAAAAAACCTAAGAGGCAAAAAAATGGTAAGAGAGCAAATGGAGAGGCTAGAAGAATGGGAGAACACGGGGACTGTACCTTGATGGTCATTTAAGTACCTTCTGCAAGGCCAGAACCTGGGCAAATCCCATGATTTGAGGGATTTTTATGGGCTGAGAAAACAGAAGTGCTACAGTCAAAGAACAATAGTCATTGTTCCTGTCCTAGCAGTCAAGCTGAGCAGCTGACCATCAAAACACAGATAATTTTCCATGCCAGGTGACTTATACATGCCCAAACCATCAAGAGAGATTTATGACAGAAGCCAAATTCAGTTCTTGCACAATCTTTGCAATGAAGCCCTGGGGGCTAGTAGTACACTCTCCCATACCAACCCTGCATAGATGTGCACACATCAGATGTATATACAGTTCATCTTCCAAAACCGTTAGCACCTGTTGATTTTACTGGGAAAACTGGGCTGTTTCCCTTGTCTTGATAATTTGGCCTGTGGTTGATGCTTGCTAATTCTTTTTTCTTAAAATATTCTAATTTGATAGCTCTTTCTCTGCCAGCATCTTGTCAAAAGTTAAAACCATTTTAAAATGACTTGTGGTTGAATGAACAACATGAATATTGCAAAATAACTCTTGTTTAGGATATTTAAAGGGCTGTAATGATCTCGGGACTGAGATGGTTATTGCAACTTGAACAATGAATAAAACTGTGAGATTAGGAGCAAGATGCAGATGTAGTGAGATTTTTTCATCACTTTTTGAGTCATTTTAACATGTGTCTGTTGTGTGGGTGCTCTAGAAGCTGCGAAAGAGCCCAGAACAAAACTTCCTCTTCATTATCACCAGGCTGTGAAGAGGAGTAGGAGGCATTAGGAAATGCAAGCCTTAATGTTATTTCAAGTATGGTTTTCATAACAAGGATTGAGTAGGAGGGATAAAAAGTTCCTACAGGGAACACAAGATGTGTATGTGTAAAAGGAGAAATAATTTCTGCAGCTGTGTCTAGACTACTGTTTACGTAGTCTTGTAAATTAATTTGGTATATTGCCAACTAATTCTACTTAACACTCTCCTTGAAAAATTATGATCCAGACATTTCATAAAGCCATGTGTTTAAATCTTAAGGCTTTGGATGCATGGGACACACAGGAGAAGCTCTCACAGAGCCTTGCTCCAAAGCACGGGCTTAACTTAAGCTGAGGGCTCTGATCCCATCACAGTCAGCAGGCCTACAACCATGGATATAACTAAGCACTTTGTGGAACTGGGACCAAACTGCCCTTTTCTCCTTCAAGCTCCTATTACCCTTTCTTACAAAAAAAGTCTACAGTAATGAACATGTCCAGAGTGCGAAACTGGGAAGACTGAAGTAACCATGATTCTTCCTGTCATGGCTAGAGCTCAAAGTCTTTCTGGGTGAATTCTCTCTGTGAGTTGTCAATGGAGTTCTGGGCCACATAAATGGTGAAATTTAGCATTAAGAAAAAACAAAGAATAAAATATTTCTGCACATTTTATTTGCTGTAATGAACAAATGTGGAATTGGATATCATGGAGATTTTTATATGGTAATTTTTACATTTACAGGAGAAGGTTCAGTTTGTGCTCAAAACATTGAGTAGGGAGAGAATTATCATTTGGCTGATGCTGCCTCTCCCCTACTGCCTTGCACTGGAGGTTTTCAGGTGAACAATATGATGCTACTTTAGCCAAAGCACACATTTTCCTTCACTCTTGAGAAGCTATTCCCCAGCTTAAAGAGAATTGATGTTTTCACAATTTGCTCTGTGTTTTCATGAAAGACTTGAAGGAGAAGCAATCTGAGGCTTTGCTGAGAGCAAAAGAACATAATTTTATCTCCCAAAGTGTGAGGATTCCTGGGTACAGTGTCTGGCTTAGGCATCAGCTACAGGCCATTGAAAGCAACAGAGTGGGTACTGTTTGACATCCTAGTGACTTCTAACCTTTGTTAAAGTGCTCATTGTATTAATACATGGGATGTTTTTCTTGATGTTTACACACACACAAGGGATGCCTTGAACACTGGCAACCTGGTGTGCCAATATTTACAGTTCTGGCAAGGGACCCCTTGAAAACGTCTCTTCTTGTGGCCTGACAGCCTGGAAATTCCACTCCTAAGCCTGGCAACCAAATTAACTTTTGTCCAGGTAAGATTGTTTTCAACTTTGCTCTGACTGTTGTCTTACTCCCAGCTGAAAATCACTGCCTGCCACAAGCCAACATGACTGTTATCTGCAGTAACACTTCAGCCATCAGGGGAATGCATCCATGCCACAGGGCTCTGATATCCTGAGAAGCTGGGGCAGGATTTCTCGTTCATCCCTGGCATCACCAGGCAATTTAACTTTGAAAGATTTTGGTTTAGTATCCTGCAAAACAGACAAGGAAAGTAAAACCCATCAGAGAGTCCAGGATGCTCCTATGTAATGCTGACCAGTGCCACCCTGAACCAAGCACAGGATGACAACTGGTGCTGGGGGGGAACGAGCGAGGGAAAGGCTCTGGGGTGTGACTGCTCATGTAAGAAAAAGGGTGCGTACCTATGATTTTGGGTCATTGTCTAAATGTGGATATACTCTCGTCTGGTGGGAGTTCATTGTAAGTGAGCATCCATGAGCGGTTCTTTGTAGTGTAATGACTCAGCAGAAGAGCAAACGAGCCCCTGAAATTGGTAGGTCTTTTCTACCAGCAAACAAAGTTAGCTGGCATAGCCAGAAAGCAAAGAAACCTTCTCAGTTTGGCCTTCAGCCCAGGAAATTAGAAGAAAGATTAATTCCCTCTAACTTCAGCTGCCCAACTGGGGTCCCTGCATAGGCACCTTGGAAAGGTGCTGGAGATCTGAAGAGAGTTCAAATGCCTCCTGAAGCTAACCCATCAGGGCCAAGGACAGAGCCTCATCTCCACCCCCAGCTCCTACCCAACCCTTCCCAGAGAACCTGCATGGTGGAAGAGGAAAAGCAGAATCAAAGTGGAGCTGACTCCTTTTTGAGGTGAAGTCTTGGCTCTGTATAAAGTTGTACCAGTGGCAAAAGGGGCATCTTGCTTAGGTTTTTACAGGACTTTGTCTTAAGGGAAAAATGGGACTCAGTTACTGTGCAACAGACCTGTCATGATATCTGCAGAGACTAACTCAAAGATATCTGCAGAGGGTATTAAGTTTTTGAAGACATTCTGGAAAAAAAATCTAAAAAGGTATTCCATCAGTAGTTATGCAATTCTAAGGAGATGTTTAAGAATATGAGTTGATTTTTAAGTCAGAAGTTCTTACTTTGTGAATACCTGAAAAACTCATTACAGGATAGAGTTCAAGCTGGGTTTTACCCAAAGGTCATATTACAGACCCTCAAAGAAACTTGTTATGAGAGGCCACATTGCAAAAGCAGCTAATCCATTTGTCCAACCAGCAAAATGCACGCAGAAGGTTCATGTGTTGGGGCTGGATGTCCAAGCTGAATTTTAAACAAGTTTTCATAATGCCCTCCAGGAATCTGTACACTCTGGTAATGATCTTACTGTGAATATAGATGTTAACTTTGGTATAATCACTGATATTTATGCATAATGTTTTCCCTTTTTTCTTTTCAGAGAAGTCAGAGAGAGGTCACGGAAAATCTTGTGTATGTAATATAGACTCACAGAATAAGGTAGTTTGGAAGGAGCCTCTAAAGTCATCTAGTCTGCTCTCTGGCTCAAAGCAGGACAAACTGCAAAGTTAAATCAGGCTGCTCAGGACCTTGTCCAGTAAAGTTTTGAAAACTACCAAGGATGAGAGATTTCCACAGCCTCCTTGGGTTGCTCTTCCAGTGCTTCATCATTCTCACTGTGAGGGATTTTGTCCCTGTGCCCAGAAGAAATAAATATTTCACAGTAAGGAAAACAGTGTAGGCTTTACCAGAGAGCTGTTAAGTCACTCGCAGATTACTAATTCAGTCTCTGAACCGTACCTAAGTAAGGCAATGTTGATTTGAAGGGAAAATGCATGTTGCATAGCATCAAGCATTGTTTCAGGGCATGTTCTAAGAAAAACTAAAATTAGATTAAAACATGTCAACACAGAAGGATGTTCTAGGCAATTTTAACAATCCTTATGTAGCTCTGAATGGAAAACTGTTTGCAAACAATATCAAAGTGATAGAAAAGAGATGGATAAAGATTGTCATTTATCTTTCTGGAAATAGCTTTCAGATAACTTTTCTCAAAAGATATTTTGGTCTGTCAGATCACATAATCAAAACAGGCCAAATGCAAGAATTGATATTTTAAAGAAGAGTAGTCTTAGCTTCCATTTCTTGACTCCTGAGTAGTTCTTGGAAAGAAGGCATTCATATGGAATTATTAGGGCAAAATTTCAATGAGCTATGCCTGTGAGAGTCATTAGGAAACAGCTCTGCAACCAATCTGTATTTCCTTTATTGTAGTGCTATGGTGGCGAATTATAGAGGTACGCAGGGAAAATCTTTGCAGTGGAAGTTGATGTTTATCCCACGGTTATGATGCCAAGGCTTGACTTTGCCGGACCATGGAGAAGCCATCATGATTTATGTTAATCCTTATATCTCAGAAAGGCAAACAATGCAGTTCAGTCTATGTCATATCCCTTCGTTTGCAGTAGCAAAACTGTCCTGAGGAAGAGAGTAAAAATCACACAGGATCTAACAACAGAAGGATTATATGAATTTCTATCCTCTCAGTAGTCTGCAACTGTCCAACTCATGTTTTCTCTGGGAGAGTGAATGAAGTCAAGGTGTCCCAAAATGACCAGTGATTTTCAGTTTCTTCATTTTATGGTGACTTCATGAGGGCTGGCAGGAAAGCCTCCACTGCCAGAGGCAGCACAGGCAAAAGGCTTTTCTTCACAATGGCAATCCTCCTGATCCATTTTCGTATTGTAACGAAGCCTTGGACAATTACCTTACGCTTAGCCACATACTGTGGCCTGGGCTCTGACTCCTCACATGGAATCCAGGTGGCATGGATGAGACCCTGGGCGGTTCCATGCTAGAAGTCAGGCTTCGATGACTTGTAGGTATGATCCTGAGAGTTTGTAGTTAAGTTTTGACTTGTGCTTCACCAACAATGGAAATATACCTCTAATGGCATGAGTTTCAAAATCTGCTCTCTCCAACACTTTTGAAAACAAGCATCTCTTAAGGGGCCTGAGGTTAGTCACCTCACGTTAATGGCCTTAGCAAGCCAAGAACAATTTGTTTTCTACCTGTTCTAATATTCCCTCCTTCCTTCCCACATGGCTCTGCATGGCAAATACCTACATTGCAATGGCCTCCTTGTGCCACAATCAAACACACTGAATCCCTTGCTGAGTTAAATGGCCAACATAATGTCAATTCCTCAGTTTTGCAACTTTATATTTTAACCAGTGGTACACCTACAACCTTGAAATTTGGCTCATGACCTGTTTTTTTCCAAACCCTGAACTCTTGAGTTCAAAATCTTGGTCCAAGTAAATGTCAGATGCCCACATCTTTTATTTCTATTGTTTGCATTCACTTTGATTGTTGGCAGTCTGATCGCGTTGGCAAAGCGCATTATATTCAGGTCATATCTTAGAATGAAATAAAAAACAACCAGATAAAAACAATAACAAAATTCATTATCTTACCAATTCTGGAAAAACATACATAACTGCAGCTGTTCCGGCTCAATAAAGAACTTTTTCTGGGTGGGTTTTTTTTTAAATACCAACTACTTAATGAGTTCTCAATTTTTCCCAAGGTATTTGTAACCAGTGCGCATTACGTACGCCACATTCAGGCAGTGGTTAATGCCTTTGTCTCCAACATTTCTGTTGAACAGTAATAAGAGCTTCAGCAAAGCACTAAGTTGCTGTAAGTGGATAAGCAAAATCTATTCTGATTACCAGTGCTGTTTCCAAGTGATAAAGGGAAAGGGAGTTTCTTACTTTTTTTCTCTGCTCAAATAACTTTTTCAGGCAAACTAAGGAAGGTAAAGATATTTTTGCTTGCACATGACTATATTTGGCCACAATTTGCACTACTCCAAGCCAAGTAAATTCAAGATGGATTGAAATCCTTCCATGGTTTATGTTTCTGTCACTTTTGTTTCTACCAGGACTAATTAAGCATACTGCAAACAATTTTTTAAATGAAAGAGGAATCATAATGTTCCCTGCTTCTCAGTATCTCCAGAGTAGAGCAAACCACGGACATGAAGTTGTTCATTATAACCAGAGAAACACCCTCTGGTTATAGAGAAGGGAAAATAATAGATTTAAAATATGCTTTTCTGTCAACAACTTCCTTTCAAATTGTCGCACATGCTCTGACATTGGCATTCCTGGATAATACAGGATGACCTATATTATTGATGGAAGGCAGCACTGTGTTGCTTTGTACAAAAAAATAGTTGTGAGATTTTTTGGTCTCCTATCTGGACAGATCTTCAACTAATGTAAGTTTATACCCATATTACACTGAGGTTTACTCTGTCCATTGGGCTATAGCATTAGAGGCCATAATAGTTAGAGGCATCCCAGCTGGATCATGGCTTGGTTGCTCGTGCTGGAGGCAGATGCGGAGACTGGTCAGACCCTGTCCAGGCCCACTGGCTGCCCCCTGGGGTGCAGTGTGGACCATGCCCAGAGCACCCCAGTGCGGTGGTAGGGGTAGGGCAAAGCCTTCTCCTGGAGTTTAGTTCACAAAGTCCCACCTCTTCACTAAAGTGAGCATCTCATCTCTGATGGCAGATGGCCCTTCAAAGCCCTGGGGTAAAAGGCATTGCCTTTTTATCCTTAATATGCTCACTGTCTCATTCAGAAGTAATCGGCTGGCATCTGATGTTCCCAAATAAATCACCTTAATATCCTAAAATGTTTAATAAATAGCACAATAAGCTTGATTTAAAACCAAAACACTTAAGAACACTCTGAAATACTGAGAATAATTTCTTACCCTGAGATGCTTTTTCTCTGGAATCCTTTCACCATCTGATCTATTTTAACATCCCTGGTATATTTGAATTTCATGAGGAAAAAGCCCCAGAGTTTGACAACTACAGCTAACTCCTCAGTCTGCAGTGCTGGGATTTGCTTGTCGTCTGCTGGTCAAAGCTGTACAGCTCATCCTTCATTAGCATTTCTTGCAACATCCGCAGAGTGGGATTAGTAGAGCATAAGGCTGCACTGGGTGCACGTTAGCTCTTCAAACCCTGTGGTTCTTCAAAACCCCGCCTCAGCAGCTACCAGTGCTGAAGTAGTTTACATTCTGGTTGGTTGGCATACGTAAAACCAGCAAAATCTTTACATCAATTCCCCAGCTCCCAGGAAAATAAACTTCATGCCCTTTATTCTCTTAATATTTAATGAGTAGACAAAAGATGGCACAGCTTCAGAAGAAGAGCTTGAGAAAGGCTAAGCCTGCAAGACCCTAATCCTTTGTGATTACTACCCTCTGATGGGACGTCAGCTGGATTTGGGACCTTCCTTTAAACTACCACCTGTAGCAGGATTTCTGAACATGCCCTGGGAGTGCCGTTGCCACCAGATTGCCAGCTATAATGCACTTGCCCCTGGTTTCTGCAAGATAAGGTTGACTGTGTTTACCTGCAGACTCAAAGAGGTAGTTCACAGTTGAGAAACCCAAAAGGTGACAAGCTCCTGTCTCTACAACAGATACAAATGACCACTTGGCTGTGAGAGCTGGGGATGAGGCAGGGTCGTTGTAGTTGGCATGTTTCCCAGGCTATCTTGAAGGCTTCTTACTCATCTCTGCTGATTTTAGGAGTCCTTTGCATAGGTACCTTAGCCTACGATGAACGACAAGCAGCAGGGCAGCCTGTTGTTGGGTAGGAAATGCTCAGTGTGATGCCAAGGTTCCCTCATGGACCCAGCCTGAAGGACCTGGTTCAGAGACACTCTTTGTCTCTGTAGAATGGCTGTGCTTTTTCCACACCAAATGACAGCTGAATATCCCAGGTAGTATTTCTTTGCTCAGGAAAGCCTGTGCCATGTTCAGTTCAGCACTACTGGGTCATCTTATTAACATTGGCTTGGGTGTTTGCAGCCCTGACTGCTTGAAACCAGCTGGCAGAAACCAAGCTGATATTTGGGAACAAAAGGTTGAATGAGAGTGATGGTTTTGGGGAAGAAATGGAGTCTTTTGTAGGCACTTGTCTCTGGTGCTGGGGCTTACAAGACCAAATTCCCTACTACAAGGTGTGAAGAGAGGAAGGGTCCTTAAACTGGGCTACATAATACCCAGCCCAGTTTTTCTGGGGATGTCTTCTGAGACGTGCAAGCAGAGCACAGCACAACCCAAAGGTACAGACAAAAAAAAAAAAAGTGCTGAGAGCAGGGACAATGCTTCAGATGCATCTTTCAAGACCTTGGAGAATACCCTCTACACATGTGGGATTAAGAGGACTGAAAATAGTTGACTGTAGTCTTTCTTCTAACAACTTGGTCAGGACTCACTCTTTTCTTTAAGGTGTACTTGAAGAAGGAGCTGCTCCCATTTTATATGGTAATGGATGTGTCAGGCAGACATCAAGGGAACAGTAAAAAACAGTTAAACCCCCTCTTCTACTGTGAAAGGACTCAAATACAGAGCTCTCACTTGTGGTCTAATCACTGGACTGCAAAGATATTCTCCCATCCATGGATTTTTTATGGCCCAATGACCGTAAATTTTTTTCCACCCAAGGGCACAGTTGCAATAAGTAAGTCCAGGGGATACATCTCTAGGTGTGAGACCGTGTCTCACATTTATTGTGTATTTAATGCCTAAGGTGTTGCTAAGTTTCAATCCAGATCAGCACTGCTCCTTCCTACTATGTCTTGAGCAAGCCTAGGAGTCCAAAACCACCTTTGTGAGATAAGTACACTTGGAGAAAACCTGGTGATAGATTTATCTGGGTGCTTTGAAGTGGTGGGTAGGTTTACCTAAAATAATTAGAAGAACACACAGATGGCTAACTTTGTAAATGTCCTTTTTTAATGTCATTAAAATATAAGCAGCAGAGTAGACATGATGATGCATGAACTACAGGAAATATCTGCATCCGTTTTCTCACTGTTTTTGAACAAGTGGTATCATTTCAAGAGGTTTTTTAAGAAGCTTATACTAACTTGTAACATTCTGCCTGGAATTGTCTTGCCCAGGTCGTCCTGGATTCATCTCACTTGCTTTACAACCAGTGCTGGAAAGGCAGGTTCCCTCTACAGTCCATGCAGATAAAGAGCTGTCTCCAGAGAGCAATTAATCCCATTTTCCTTGGACACAAGCTTTAGGATGGAATATATTAGGCACGGGAGGTGCCTGCCTCCACTGTCTGAAGAGATTATGGCTGTCTTAGACTAGATGTGTACTTTTTAGACACTTGAATTTAACATAATCTCACCCTTAGTGTTAGCAGTGAGACAGATTCTTCTTCCCCAAAAAGGAAGTAATTTTCACAGAATAATAGAATAGTTTGCGTTGGAAGGTACCTTTAAACGTCATCTAGCCCAACCCCCCTGCAATGAGCAGGGACATCTTCAACTAGATCAGGTTTCTCAGAGCCCCGTCCAGCTTGACCTTGAATGTTTCCAGGGATGGGGCATCTACCACCTCTCTGGGCAACCTGTGCCAGTCTTTCACTGCTTTTGTCATTAAGTATCTGTTAACCAGTCAGAGAGTACCTGCTTCCTCCAAAGTCTCCATCTGTTCTTCCTTCCAGTCCTTCCAGTCTTCCCAGTCCACATAACAGTGCAGGTGAGTGGGGCTAGGATGTGGTAGCACACTGACCTGCTTCAGTGGTAAGATGAAGCTGCTTCCTTCTTTGGTATGCTGTTGCAGGATTGACTCAGGTGTTCATAGCACTTAACCAATGACTTTTTATTAAACGGATGCACAAGTGAAAAAGGGAGATAAGAATAGAGTAAAAGACAACTAAGAGACTTGGAGTACATCTGCACTACGCAATTCCACAAAGATATTTGAACTTGCTCCAAACCCAGCAACACTTTAATGCTGGTTCAACACTGAAGCAGTTTATTTCAGTTATGTCTGCTATGCTATTTCCAAAACCCAAGCACCGTGCTCCACAGCATAGGGCAAATCTGCTGCATTAGTAGTACAAGGAACTACGTGATGAAGTCATATCCAAATACACAGACAACTCACAATAGTTAAGTGTAATGCAGAAGTTGTACACAGATGACTCCCTAAATGGTCCCCATCCTCCAGAACCCACATCCAAATCATCTGCAATGTAATTTCACTCAAGTCAATATAGACCCCGTTGAAGTCAATGGAGTTACAACAGAGATTAATTTGTTCCTTAAAGCTTTAATAACAGGAAATAACCATCTGGCTCTCCATGCCCACTTTATTTAATTTTTATAAGACACAGAGTGACAGTCTTTATAGAAAGACAGATGATTATTGTGTACTGTCCATGCATCTTTTCTCCAAATCAGGCTTTATTCAGCAGGAAGAGCGCGTGCACGCTTGTTTCACTTACTGATGTCTTTCTTCTTTTGTAAATGTGGATGTTTTATATTATTGTGGTTGATGTTGGTAAAATCTCAGTTCCCATCGTCCCTGTTCCAAGCAAGTGATGCAATGTTTGAAGTCTGCAACACTATTAAAAATAAATAAATAAAATAAATAAGTATTCATTCAAGGATCACATGCCCAGAGCAGTGGACTTAGCTTATTGTCTTTCTGCGTCATTGCCTTCTCCGTTTTGTGGAAATGAAATTGAATTGTCAAGTCTTGGAATATGAAAGAGGCATATTTGCTCACAGGTATTTAGCTACATGGGTTCATCCCAATATTAACAGAAGTTGTACAGCCAGATGCACACAGAAAACACAAGAAATTTACCCTTTCCCAGAAAATGTGAATTTTTACTAGCAACCTAAAGTGTAAAAGCAATAGTTTTAAGTCAAGAAAAATGGTTGTATGGAATAAATTTGTAGTAGCTGTGTTCTGTCCCCCCCAACAGAAAGCAAAATGTATGCAAAGAGCTTAAAGTAGGCACCCTTTTATGTAGCCATGTTCACAGAGTCTCGAAGGAGCACTTTTCTTCTAATTCACATCAATAACCACAAAATTGCAGCAGGCTTTATTGCCTCTAAAGAGAAGACTATAGATTGCCAAGTCTGGGACCCCATCTTCCTCCTAACCCTCTTTAAAACTGTGTAAAACTTGCAACTTTCCCATTCATTCTGAAGATGTCTTGGGTCTCAGTGTGGGTAAATTTACACACATGTAAGGTAAAAAGCAGAAGTTGAAGACATCTTAAACTTCTTTAAGAGAAATTCTAAAGGCTGTTTCTTACAGCTAATATGAATGTTTTTCATGGCAAAACTAATGGCGGAGCTGGTTTCCTCTGTGTCATTGTATATAAACCCCATTTGAGAGCATGATTCAGTAGGCAGGAAACTGAGCCACTAAAATAAAACCCCCAGAAAATACAAACTGTATTAGAAAGGCTAACAATTGATATTCTCCTTTTAATGGTCTAACTTTGTAACACGATTATGATGGGATTTACCAGAATTAATTCCATGCATACAGGAAGCAGCCCATTCCCCATTTCACCATCTGCGGTGTCATGCTGGGTTTTTAATAGAATTCTGTGGGCATGATATAATTACAAATCTAGTAAGGAGTTTGTGTCTGCAATATTTGTCATAATACAATGTGTAAAGTTTTACTAGTGTCTCTTCAGAAAGCTCTAAGAGATACAAGCAGCCAGAAGCCAGAAATGTGCTAATTAAGGTATACAACAAAATATTAATCAAGAGATCTGGAGGAGGAGGAGGAGGGAAAGAAACAACTTCAATTAGTCACACCATTATGTGGCATCCAGCATAGCCTGAAAGAAAAAGCTAGCTGAACTGATGAAACAGTCAAGGAAAATAGCCAGGAGACCTGTCTGGCATGCAGTATGAGGGCGGGGACCATGCATGGATTCTGTAGATCCACATGAGCTTCTGACAAAGACCACTTGCAGAACAAAGCCATCGGCACTGAGGGCACTGTGCATGAGCTGTTCCAAGGGCACTTCCCCACATTTGCTTTCCCAAGCCTCGTGTTTGAATAATAATCATAATAGGGAAGTTAAACATGCCACACTAAAGAAAGCGATGGTTAATTACTCTGTAAGCCCCCCTTCACCATTGGGTAAACCAGCACGCTTCCCTCTGTGGGTACCATTACCACTGTTAAAGGCAGCACTGGAAATGTCCCTGGCTATGCCATGTACTAGGGCTCAGTTGCCTCAGCCCTTCCATGCATATTGTTTGCCTGAGACTCCCAAACCAATGAATACATTGTTGATTCTTACCTCCATTCCCTTTAAAGTTTGGTGATGGGAGCCACCTACATGTTCTGTAATGCGTGTGTCACTGGAATTTGTCTTGTGACCCCAGGTAGACCTCTTGTGCCATGCTATTTGCAACCATTATTTGTCACCAGACACAGGCACAACATCATTTTCATGAGACTAGACCACCAGAGTTTTTTAGGTTTGCTTTATCTAAGACCTGCCAGCTTTCGAGGCACCATGCAGAGAATGTCTGTTTTTACCTACTTTCGTCTAACCACCTTTTCACAACTATTTTAATTTCTCTGTGCTGGGGTAGGTGCAGAGGGGTGTGCAACAACAGGGGACAAGTGATGTCCTGTAGCTTTCACCCACCTGTTCTGCTCTGTATATGCATTTACCTTTTCCTTTGCCGCAGCAAAGTGGTGATCATCAGGGCAACTGGGTTCAGAAGGTATTTTGCCAAAGTGTTTTCTGTCAACCACATTACAAGCATTCTGCATTTTTTGTTTTGTTGTCCTGTAAATTCTAATGCATATGCATTTTATAGCAAACAACTGCTTTGCCAAGGAGCCAAATTCCTCTATCCTTTCCTTGTGAGTTCTGGAAGGTGACTACTTTCTGTTCTGGTATTTGAGAATGGGAGGCAATGCCCCACACTAGAACATCAGCGTTTGCCCACAGTATTGCAGTTACACCACCAATTTCTTGGGGTATTGACCTGCTAACTGGCAGACAGTTTTACTGGCAGCCACTGCAATTTTTATCCAGCAAAATCCTATGGATGGTGTCGTGGTTTAACCCCAGCCGGCAGCTAAGCACCACACAGCCGCTCGCTCACTCCCCCCTGGTGGGATGGGAGAGAGAAACAGAAGAGTAGAAGTGAGAAAACTCGTGCGTTGAGATAAAGACAGTTTAATAGGTAAAGCAAAAGCCGCACATGCAAGCAAAGCAAAACAAGGAATTCATTCACTGCTTCCCGTCAGCAGGCAGGTGTTCAGCCATCTCCAGTAAAGCAGGGCTCCACCACATGTAATGGTTACTTGGGAAGACAAACGCCATCACTCCAAACATCCCCCCTTCCTTCTTCTTCCCCTAGCTTTATATGCTGAGCATGACGCCATATGGTGTGGGATATCCCTTTGGTCAGCTGGGGCCAGCTGTCCCAGCTGTGTCCCCTCCCAGCTTCTTGTGCACCCCCAACCTACTGGCTGGTGGGGTGGTGTGAGAAGCAGAAAAGGCCTTGACTCTGTGTAAGCACTGCTCAGCAGTAATGAAAACATCCGTGTGTTATCAACACTTTTCAGCACAAATCTAAAACACAGTCCCATACAAGCCACTACGGAAAAAATTAACTCTCTCCTGGTCAAAACCAGCACATTCTCCACCCTTTATTCCATACCATTTATGTCATGCTCAGGTCCCACACTATCCAATACATGCTCATTAACCACCACTCTCCTTCCCATCCTTTAATATAATACACAGATATCATTCCCTTAGACTATGGACCACCCCTGTGAAATGTCCATAAAATGCCCATAAGATGTCCACAAACATCCACAAAATGACCATTGAGTTCATTTAGTCCATGACTTTGGGCTCCATCTGTTATGGTGGTCACTCAGGACAGGAGAGGTGGTGTGTTCCGTGGAGTTACTGGGCACCAAAGCCAGCTCAGGTCGGGTCACTGCTGCACTTGCACTGCTTCTTGTAAGGCTTGTCCTCCATTGGTTCAGGTGGTTCCTGCTATGGTAATTCCTATAACATTCAACTCAAATCATGGGTTTAAAGGTATATCCATTACAATCTCCACCGCTGGTCCCTTTGAACCAGACCATAGGGTTTAACTTTGCAATGAACTCCCCTTCCTCCTTCTCTGGCTTGGATTTATCCATAGACTGCAGTCCTTTAGGGTTGTACCTGCTCCAAGAGGAGCCTTATCTATGCACCACAGTCTCTTCAGGATATACCTGCTGTGGCACAGGCATAACCACGGCCACAGATACCTCGAGATGTACCAGCCTGTCCAGTTCTGCAGCGCAGAAACAGCAGCAATGCCCCTGACATCTGCCAGCCCAGGTGCATGGCCACCGCTGTTATGCAAATGTTCCCAGGCACAGCAGAGTAAGACAATAAGCAGTACAGCACTACATCAAGCAGGAAAAGCAAAAAGCAGGCACTAACAAGTGCTAGACTATAATATACAGTAAGGCAAGCACAGGAGCCTGCTAATTAACAGCTAAACAGGAATAACAACTGTAAATTCAATCTATCACATTCCAATCAAACCTGTCATTATCTCAAACCCTTCGAGTCCCATGTTGGGCACCAAAAAGGACTGTTGTGGTCCCTTTATTCTCAACACTGTTTTCAGCACAAATCCAAAACATAGTCCCATACAAGCTACTATGGAAAAAATTAACTCTATCCCAGCCAAAAGCAGCACAGATGGCTACTTACCAGAACAGACTTACAAAGTCTAGATGAGGTCTTGCAAAATTCCAACTAAAACATCAAAGGTGGCAATTCTGTTTTATTTGGAACAAGCCAGGGAACAGGATGCAAGACAAAGAACTTCAGTTTGGATTAATCTTTTTTTTTTTTCCCCTGGGCTTGTATACTATGCATTTGATAGACAATAAGGGCCTCTGTCACCTCTGCTTTTCAGGACGTGTTTTCATCAGGCAACTTTTTCAGTGTCCAGCTATAGCACGGGAGAACAAAATTCCCATTCCAGCAACATACTCTTTTCCTTCCTACAATAATTTCAGACAGTGTACTGAAGGAGGGAAATAGGCTTAGAAGTTTTCTTGGCTTTTTGTGTTACGGAAAGATCATGTCTGAAGAAGTGAACCCACATGCTCACCTGCACCAGCTGAAATGCGTGGGTTTGTAATGATTTCACGACACACTGTGCCCACAGTTCAATCTAGATAACATGGCATTTACCTTGGGCTTTTTGATCAGTACAAGTCAACAGGGCATTAACTGCCTTATGAGGATGAACACAACGTCTGCGTCATCATCAAAATCCTATTTCGCTTCTAATTTATGCCTTCTGGAAGTTTTCTCATCAACATGGTGATCATGATACTGATTATTTGAAAGGCATAAACTGCACCCAAAAATTGCAGGACAAGTATTAAGAAAAAAAAATCTCTAAAAATAGTTTGGAGTTCTAATAAAAACATCAAATATCGGGGAGGCTCATGATAGAATTACACAAGTCAGCAGGACCATGATCACATCACTCTATGTTTAGTTAAATTTCAGATACACAGTTTGACAGCAGCAGAATGACATGTCTGCATAGTTGGAGGAGCTGTTTCATACTTGCTTTCCTAGAAAAACAGATTGGAAGTTCTCAAATCCTTAGGAAAGGAAGAGATGATTGTTTCCCTAATGTCCTAAACAAAAATAGGTCCTTAGGGATGAGAGTCTAATTCTGCAATATGAGCCTTGTTCAGTAGTGGGTTAGCTTTGAGACCTTCAAGGCTATGGGCTTGAGCAAATAAATGCTAGTCGGTGTGAGTTAGTCTCACCAAGGCAGATAATCAGTGTAGGAACAGATACTGGCCTTGCCCTTTATTTTCGGGGTGCCTGAAAGAGGGTCTGAGCCAAAACGTTGTATCTAAATGCAATCTGGGGATGTCTCAGATAAGAGAGGAGAAAGACAAGATCTGTGTAGCCCCCCAGGTCACCATTGCCATGTCACCACTTTGAACACCTGGAGAAACTGAAGAGAATACTGAGCTTCGAAAGATTTGTGCTCAGCACGAGGTTATCTGACCCATCCAGGCCTTGGAAATAATTGCTTTCCCTCCTTCCTCACTTTTTATGTTTTCTTTTCTTAAAAATACCTCATAATTTTGCCTTTCTAGAAGAACCTACCCCGCTCTTTAACCACACCATCTGTCATTGCCTTTGCAAGGAATCCAAGCAGCTTCTCTTGCTCAGATCCTTTAAAGTCTGGTGCCTGTCATCTGCTCTTTTCCAGATCTTTAGCCATTGATCTTTATCGTTTTTTACCCTTGCACGGGTTCTCTAAAGGCCTTGTCTTTAGAAGGGTCTTTCCAAATTTAACATATTGGCTGTCATTTAGTCCATATTCCTCAGAAATGGCTTTTTGACGTGTCAAGGCACATCCCTCTGGAGTCTGTGGCACAGTGGAGAGTAGAATTGGGGCTGAGTTACAGCTGTGACATATCCCTTCACGCACTTCCCTACTGTGGCGACTTTGACAGTTTCCTTCTTTCTGTTAAATCATGGCACAAGGATGGTGAAGGTTAGCTTCTTTAAACTTCTTTAAAGCTTTAACTCCATTTCTGCCTGCCTGTCCTTGTGAAAGCTTGTATTGGTGTCAGATGACCTGGGAAGCCAGAGCTGTGGACAAGTCTCACTCACAAACCGCATATCGTTACCACAGCATCTCATGACAAAGGCACTGTTAGAGGTTGGTAAGTGCTCTCCACTGTCATTCAGAGCTAAACTTCACACGAACTTTTCTCACTTTACTATACAGTAGCTGGAGGTACACTGAGTCTTAACTGCAGGGAATTTAGTCCATCACCTGCCTTTACTGCAGTAATGTTAATTAGCAGATGTTTTCAGGGTGCCATAGTAGTCAGTGTCATCTGTCCCCAGGTAACATCAAATGACAAACCTATTTAAACATGAGAAACTGATGATTTTTTTTTTTTTTAACTTCATTGTATTAGCGTTAGGTTTCACTGATTAACCGAACACGAAGTGGGGCATTTCTGCAACTGCAGATGTCCAACTATAATATGAAAAAACCTCCTGTTCTTTACTATTGCTTGCTGATTTGGTTGCAGTAAGTAAAATTTCTAAAAGATAAAATTCATGTAATTATGGCAGAGACACTGGATGAAAAATATAAGTTTGTGTTCAATGACTTACCTCTTGTCCAACATCTTGAAATATTAATGGAGTATGAAGCTCTGCTTATTCTATGTTCTATTCTATTCAGTGTGAAGCTGATTATTCTAGGACAGTTGTACCACCTGGGATTATTAATCGTTATTGATAAATAACTGGGTCATCAGGTCAAAAGCAGTTTATTAAAAGATTTCTAAAAATGAATGCGGGAAAAAGAGTATGGAGAAGAAACAGGCTGGATTACCCCACGATGAAGGACTTGTAGTGCAACTCGTGAACTGTGTGAGGGCACTGGAAGATTAAAAAATCCTGGTCAGACCCTAGAACCATTATGAGCAACGATGCTCAGGAAAGACCTTAATTAGCAGCTGCCTGATATTATGCTGGTGTCCAGAATTACTCTTCATGATCAATATCTCATTGTATTGTGTGCTGAACGAACACATTAGAGGACATTGTTTTGCTTTCAAAGATCTTGTGGTAGAGAAAGCACACAGGGAGAAGGCAAAAGCTAACACAGTTTGGCAGATTAGCACTTAGGCTTGTTTTATATCTATTACAGAATTAATAATGTTTTGGTTTGGGATTTTTTTTTTACTAAGGGAATTTCAGACTCTGTGTAGGGGTGGGAAGGGGTAATGAAGGACTGTTGCTTTCTTTTGTATAAGTAGCAGAAGAAGTTAAGGGGTAACAGGAGAAGAGACAGAAACTGAGAACAGATCTCTTAAAATATAGTGTAGAGCATGAAGAGCATTTATTTTTATAGGCTCAAAGGGCTGATTGGTGCTAAACAAAATTTAAGGATTATGACTCTGCTTGCATTTCTGAGGAAAAAGGTTGAAAAATACCGTGTGACATCCCTCTGGTTTCCTAAAACGTTATCAGTGGTACAAAAAACCTAATACCGGTTTAATCCTCATTACATTTTTCAATGATCTGGACACAAACACTCTGGATTTTAGGCACCTCTGCAGATAAGGAGAGCTTGGGAGAAAAATGAAAAGACATTTTCAGAAAATTAGGTCACAGCATCACAATATATTTTTTTCTTCTGGAAACAAATGATTAAAAGATATCTTTAAAACATTTTAAAATAAAGAATAGTAGCAATCAGTAGGGTAGCACAGATGTAATTGAAATTGTGTTGTGGGTTTACTGGAAGCTTTTCAGTCTCAATGGGGTTTTACATTCAGTACAGGTGGAGTTTCCAGCAGGATTATCTTTCAAAGCATCTGCAGCACTTAAAAGAATCTTCTCTGTGTACACGCAAATCGTTTAATAAAACACTCAGAGAAAATACAGCTCACTGGGTCTTGGCAGATAGATAACTGACCAGAAGGAAACTTCCCTCTCTAAAGCTGATTCACCTGCAAAGAGAAACATATCTCTACAAATATATGAATTAGTGCAATTTATTCTAATAAAGTCTATCCTTCCCCATTTTTTCCTATGTAAAACAGGGTCATTTGTTAGTAAGTAGGGTTCACAACTGTTCTAAGATGTACACATATTTTGCTCTGAAGATGTGCCTTTTAATCTGCCGTTGAATAGCCAGCCTGGGCTGCTGCACCTGTTGGGTTGTACTTCAGAGGCATCATAACTCCTGTCCGAAGTGGCACAAGCTCCCTCACCAATAAGATGGCATCAATTAGCAAACACTTTGTGAATCGCGTGAGTCATAGTTGTTCCCAAGTGCCTTTCATGATCTTGTTTTAATGTTTTTTATCGACAAACAGAAAAGTCTAATGGCCTAGAATTGAGCAAGGGCTTACTCTGGGTTTGCTCTTGGCTGTCTTGCATGACACCATGAGTGCCTCTATGGCAGTTTCAGCTTCAGGAGGAGCATCAATTCATCTGTGAGCATTCCCTTGTCAGGCATAAGCTCTGGGCGACCAGGAGGCATTGGCTAACTCCTCTGTCCAGTCAGCTGCAAGTTCAGGAGAGCTCAGGCATCACCATCTGTGCAAAGGCCAGATCTTGGCACATTTCACCCAGCTCCCTTCCCATGGGAAAGCCACAACCTGAGCACCGTGGGTGCAAACACAATTTAGTGACAGAGGGAAAGTACCCTGGGCTCCCTCACCTTTCTTCTTATAACCCAGAGGCATGGTGAGGCTTTGAGCTTGTTTCACACACTCCAACAGGAGCAGCCCTTTCAGCAAACTACAGTGGGTCACAGAGATGGTGGTATTCGGTGGTTTATGTACTTTTACATAGAATAGTCATGGTGAAAATGCTCACCAGCAAGACAAAGATCCAAGTTCAAAGCCTGCAAATGTTAAAATCCGTGTCACTGTGTTTTGGAACTAAAAAGTGACTCATTTTTAAATCAACTAGATTAAATACTTTCAAATACAAAGCGTAATTAAAAAGGGGAACACATTCCCACAAATTATTCTGAAGGGCAAGACTTACATGAAATTGAAAACAGAATTATCAGTTTATGAGGTAACAATGACTGCAATTATGTAGATGAGCTTTTATGTATAACCATTATTTATGTGACAGAATAACACTGATCTATTTATATACATTGTGGATATGTATGACATACACAGACTTGAAGAGGACAGTTTTCTTATGACTGTATTATTCAGTATTTTTTCTCTGTTCTTCTGAAGTATCTGGTACTGGATTCTGTGAAAGTCCTTACCAGAACCAGTCAGATCTTTGGTTTGAGTTTATGTATCAAACCCCATTTTCTAGCTGCATAGAAGAGTGTGTAGGACTGTATAATGAAAGTCTGGAAAGAGAATTATGCCTAACATGAAAAGAAATCTACCTGGTGAATTTTCTTGGAAAATGGTAGAAGTAAAATGTAAATAGCACTTTTTAATAGAAAATGCTGAAACAAATCTGTGCTGTTTGTTGCCTTGCAGTCAGCATTCTGCACTGCACAGCAAGAATTCCCTTGTCTGTAACAAGAACACCTTTTAGGCTACAAGGATGGATAAATGGACCAGCAGAACAAGACCAGTTCCTTTAAACTCTTTATCAGTGATGCCACTGCCTAATTAGCACTTGATTGTTGCTGGGAAATATGTACCATTGCAAATTAAGCTAGTACCCTTCAGGATCAAAATGGAAAGTTTGTTGTAAAACTGTACCCACTGGTAATGGCATTAGCTACGGCTAATGATGCCAGTTGCAGTATAACTGATTGGCTCACTGTTCAAGCTTCTATGGAGGAAGCATTTGGGAGAAATTTGCTAATTTGCAGCTCTCTGAGGGTGATGTCATGGTTTACTAGCATGGAAATATTCACCATAAGACGTGGACTTGGCTTTAAGCTGCAAGGGAGTTCGGGACTTGGGGTTTTGCATTGTTGGCTCTTTTAATTATACAAAATATTTCCCATGTATAAGTACCCTTTCAATGACACACAACAATAGCTCTGAGCAGAGCTAAATTAAATATGCATAAATTTAAATACATGTAATCTTATTAGACATTTGCAAGATAATTTTCCCGTTACAGCTGAGTGCATTTGTGAGGGTAACAGCCATTCCAGGAAAATAAAATGTTGTGTTTGGGTGGATCATTTGTTCTCTTTATTGTTTAAACTTTTGGTCTGCAGTTATAAGTGACTGTCTATAATGGTGAATTTTCTTCTCTGAAGAAGTTTAATGCTACAACGCCCTTATAACCGCAGGGTGCACAGAGATTACAGACGCTGGTACACCAGCATGCCTGGAGCCCACAAGTTCAGTGATGTGTGTTGAGTTTCTTGCTGGGCTGAAAGAGTCTTAACAGTACTAATTTTAGCCTAAATACAGGTAAAAAGGATCATTATACTGCTGTGCATAGGAAATAACTCATACTCCATACATTTGCCCTGTCCTCATGCTAACTTAGGATGTTGCTTTTGGTTCAGCAGCACACAATGCTGCATTTGGATTACCATCACAAATTGCTTGTTAGTTTTCGCAGCAATCTTAAACTCGTTCTCAGTCACACAAACATATTACTGCAGCTTAGCAAACTGTGCTGTATTAGTTGCCTGCTCACAGACGTGACACATAGCTATTGCTCAATCCTCCTCTGCTTTTGGCCTCACCCTGCAGTCTGTTCTTAGGATAGTTCCTTAGTTGCTATGATAAATGCTTCATGCACTCAGTCTTCACATCAAAAGCCTGTACAAATAGTGAACATTGTGTTAAAATACTTTGAAATATGATCCAATCCATGACTTATTTCCTGGAATGAACCACCACCTTGCAGGGAAAAAACTCCCAGTGCAACAGAAGTCCTGACACATGGGAGGTGTAGGATCAGGCTCATTCCTTACTGCTAAGCAGCTAAGCGAGGTGCCTAAGCCAGGAAGCCAGGTGTTCTCAGTCCTACAGTGCTAAGAGCGAGACATCTCTGCAGGGTGATTTGAGCTCCCCTCTGGTGATGCCCCTCTCTCTCTCCTTTGACTAAGAGGTAACCTGAATAAGCCTGTGGTCCCAGGTTGGGCACTTCATGCAAGTGGGTGCAATGAAGCAGAGTTCCACCTTGATCAGGTTATTTTTAGCTGTGTTAGCAATTGTAAACCACCAGTGGCACCCAGGAGCCCTGTGGCATTGGGGGCTGTACACACACAAAAGAAGACAGCTCCTGACCTAAAGAGCAAGTACCAAATGTGTTCAGAGAAGGCCATTTTAAAGAGCTGATACAGTAACACTAGTAAACTTTTGCAGACTGTAAGTAACTCAGAGAACGTGCAAGTTATGGTTTTACAAGGTAAGGCACGGGCCACAGACAAGGGGCTGTGGAGGAGAAGAGCTTTTCACCTTCTCAGCAAGGACTCACTACTGAATATCATCACCACTGGGTACAAAATGGAGGTTAAAAGTTAGATCTAGTCTGTCTGGAGACAAGGTTAAGCATTTCTAGTTTCTATATTTGCAAGGTAATTTTACAGAGCATTTAATATACTACCACAGTTATATTGGTGATTAGATAAAATAAGATCTTTGCCCTTGAGTAATGCTCTTTTGGCCTTGCACTCAAGCTCAGGCTGAAGTTCTTAACTTGTGGGTAGGAATGAAACCTTGCTACTTCGTGCTTAACATCTAATGCCTGGGCAAGATTTATCCCTGACAGGCTGGCCTGTGTTTTAAGAACTTAAAACTTATGAATTTTTCTGCTAAGAGTGTTCTTGTTCTGTTAAATTACACTGCATGTGCATTCTTTGATGCAATATTTGCTTTTTTTTAATTTACCCACTGTTTTCAACAAATTAAGGGGTCAGCAAAGTTATTTCAAGTTTAGGGTTTTGGAGTATTTGGGGGGGTTGAGGAACTGGTTCCCTGAACTCTCTTGCCTCCCGGTAGACAATGCTCAATATAGTAAATGTTGGTACATCAACTGCTTTCACAGAGCCCAGCTGTATAGAGAAATTTCCTCCAGTTAAGGTATTGTTACAGGCACAAGAAAAGAGAAGACAAAGCAGGAATGGGTCACTTTCACATTAGGAAGGGAGGAAAAAGTAGCGTTATTTGAATAAAAGACTTTTGGAAAAGATTTCACAGCAGCCTAGGAAACTTCACACCAAATTAAACAAAGAGCTTTGCATGTTGCACATCCCTTCAGGATATGCTACACAGCCTGTCTAGGAATAGTGATAACATGGGAGGCATATTTATTGAACATATATAAATTTATACATGTTCCTTTTCCGGGTTAAGTAAAGGTGGCCCGTCCGCCTTGGTCAAGACTGGTGATAATACTTAAAAGAGCAGAGAACACTTCACCTTGGAGAATTATTATCCTAGTCCTTTAATCAGTGGAAGAATATCAAATACCATTAAAAAAATACACGAAGGCCCAAGTCTGGAGACTGGTCCTTCCCAAATCAGTGTCTGGAGCACTTTCTGCCAAGTGCCTGCTGACCTTTATGAACTCTGAGAACCTTCAGCTACTGTTGATATTAAACACAGCTCAACTGATTAGCAGAAACATACTTATAGATTATACATTTTTAAGTGTTTAATTTTTCATGTGTGCTGCCCACTGAAGGCCACACAATATGGATTTGCACTGCATATTTTTTGCACAACTGGAAACTGAAGAGGTAGTTACATGAAAATACCCTTCTGCACTTGCAGATTTTCCAAAAGCTCTCTCTTTCAGTGCACCCTGAGCAAGATAATTCCCCCTTGGGTTTTCTTGAAAATAGAGAATGTGAGTCATCTTCCCTGTAAGAGGTTCTGGAATCTGGAAGGACATGAGAAGGATGATGCCTTTATCAGCTCTTTTAATTCAATCCAGTCCTTACTTTTCTGAATGACATATTCCAGCTCTATATTCACAGCTGGCTGCTCCGTCAAGCTCCTCATCCTTGCATAGCATAAATTGTGTGGGATCCCATCTCCTTGAAGAATAATGAGCTTTTCCATCTGCTTTTCACATACTCAGTCATTCTTCAGAGGGAAGTCTCACTCTGAAGCTCTCAAGCCACACACTGCTAGATGATTGCTCTGAATCTTTATATGGTTAAACCCATTTCCAATGGCAATCCAGTCTGTGTGCTAGGTCAAACAGCTTGTAGTTGGCAAACGCTGGTAACCTGTAACTGATGTCCCAAAATAACAAGAAGAGAAGCTCCCACCATGTGATTTCAGATTCTCTGGGCAAAGCAGAAGAAGAAATGAGCAGCTGAGGAAGGTGCGTTTGGAGCTCAAGCTCATCAAACTGAGTTCTCAAACAAATGTACCAGTTAAAATGCTCTCTTCTAAATAAAGCATAAAGTTCTGCAAAGGGGGGTGGTCAGAGCTCTCCGCTGCCTGGCATAAACACCAGGAAGGTCCCTGCTCCTGCAGCACAGAAACCCTAGACAGTCATGCTAGGGAAGTGACGGTCTACCAAAAGGACACTGGAGGGTTTGGTAATTCAGACCTCCCTATAATGATTCAGTTGGTGTCAGGGGTTTCTGAGAATACCAACAAACTGAGTGAGAAAGTGGAAAATGAGCTGGCAAATCTGGTGGCATAAAAATAGCTGTCTAGTACCAATTCTGGGGAGTCTGGAGGAAAGAATGTTCCATGCTATTTTAAGGCATGGATATTTCAACTCCTGAAATTCAAGATGTTCCTCTCAAGACAGCAGTAAGGTCCTTGTGAGTCAGGTATTAAGAATAAAGAGCTGGTGAAAAAATCAGAACAAGCCCATTTTACAAGTCTTTTACAAATGACAGTACTGAACCCTCCAGATTATTTTAAATTATGATTTATTTTGAGACATTTATGTTTCTAAAGGCAACAAACAAGATTTTTAACTTTATCTTTGAACTTGGGCAATGGTGTAAGACCTACCCTTTCCACTAAAACCTTTTGTGCCCTGAAACTATACACATTTGTTGTACTAATGTAAAAGCAAGCAAGCAAACAGCAAGAACACACATACAAAGAAGACAAAGTATTTCAGTTTTACTGTGCTGTAGTTTTGCTGAGTTTGGTCTATGCCTTTGCCTCGGGTTATTCTGACAAAATATTGATTATTTCGTTTCATCTGTTGAAGAAGGGGACTGCATGGGAAAAAAGGGAGCTGAGGGGCATAAGGATTCAGAAATGTCATTTTAACAAAATCTTAACTCTGTTTCTGAGAAGAAAAACCCACCGCTGTCCGAGGAGAAATGTCTTTAACAATTTGTATAACCAATTGAGTAGCAGATGAGGGAGAAAAATGAATCTGTATTTCTAGCAGGTTGAGCAAGTCCCCTACCTGCTGGATTACAGCCCTAGCTAAACAGTTCTTCTCTCTTAGCAATATAGGAAAGGGGGAGTATTGTTGGCCTTTTTTTTACTATTTTTTGTGCAGAGCAGAACAGCTAATAAGATGGGCAGAATGGACAAATTTGCTTCCTCCTGAGAAGAACCAATAAACCAGTGGGTAGGCACTCACCTGAAAAGTGGAGTACAGCTTCATTTGTTGCTTATGCAAGCAAAGCAAACTTTAACTACCTTTATCTACAGTCTTGGAGATGCTATAACCACTAGGCTGTTATCTGTTTAGCATGACCTGTTCTCTCTCTCTGTCTGCCTTTTCAGAAGACCTTGTGAAAGATGTTAATTTTCTCCTATGGTGGAAAGGGAACATCTTTAACATCTTGAATGTGCATGTGGAATGGGAAATTCAGCTGTGCTCAGGACAGCTGTGCACATTCATTAACCCAAGGCAAGAAGAGCTGTATCTTTGTCAGGCCTAAAGACAGGTCTTTAAAAAATATGACATATAATATTGCCAGCCAACCCGAAAATCAGCTCTCAGGTGTTTGACTGCTCTTGAGAAAGCCGAAAACTTCTAGTGAGCTTTCGTGCTAAATTTCTTTAGTATCAAACCAAGTGTTTCTAGGCCTGAACCAATATCTACTGAAATCAATATCTCCAACAGACATTGAGTCCTTTTCGTGTCTGGCTAGTATACAGCAAAAGGTCTGAATTTGTCTTATTCTCTTTCCCAGTACTACCCTTCTGCTCAGCTTCTCCTACCCTATATATTAAAATCTATTGATTTTCTGCTATGTTTTTATTTGTGTTTTCCACACAAGCATAAACATTTACATTCCAGACATGCAGTAGCTGAAAAATGAAAGTGAACAAGCAAACAAAAAAATTTCACAGAAACTGCAAGTGGTCATTAATATTTCCAAACCTGCTTAATTTTTTATTCATTTTCATAGGATCTCAAAACACTTGTGTCTGTTTCTCATGACTAAAGAATGCAAGGGAATATTGACATTTGGCACATACTAAAACTGTAATATTTTTCCACATATTTAAACCTAAAAAGTTCCCTGAATGTAAGACATATTCTTAAAGATCCAGAATTCCAAGTACACTAAGAGCTCCTGAACATCTAGGACTTTTAGTTAAATCTTTAATTAAAAGCCTGTCCCAAGTGTTAGCACTATTATTTTGTAGATAAAACTAATCAGCTAGACTACAACATCTTTTCTGTCTTCTGCAGCTGAAACTTTGTTCCAATATCATGATTTTATTAGAAACCAAGTCAGATTTGGGCTCAAAGAACTGCCACTGGGAGCCTGTGCTAGAGAAGAGTGATCTCCAACAGTACATTGGGAACAGAACAAGAGTACATGGCCTGTAGCTTCAGGGGGATCATGGAGCAAGCTACACTTTGAGTTGAAGACCTACGTGGTCACCTAAAATCTCACAAAAATCTTGAAGTAGATCTTGTAAGGGTCATAATAAACTTTGACCAGACTTCAGCAGGGTTCAACCTCTAGAGCAGATGTTACTGCAGGGGCCACAGAGAAGACAAATATGTGCCCTGTAGCAGCAGTATCACCATAAGTCACAACCAGACAACACATCCATCGTTCCTCGTGTTTCTCACTCTCATGTTCTTTTGAGGAGCATATGAGAAGGAAGCCTGGAGAAACAGACCCTATCCCCACATGCTTCCAACTACAGTTGGAATATTTCTCAGGAAATAATCAAGAAAATTAGAAATGTCTGTCCTGGGTCCTAATACAGATAGCTCCCACCAGATGGTCACTTACAGTCTTGATAAGAACGTCTGCAATCTGTCAATAATGGCTGTAACAGGAATAAGAGGAGCCCATTTTTCATCTTCATCCTTTGGCTGACTGCCATGTGCCATGGGACCCCACAGGGTAAGGACATCCACCAGAGGAGTTCCTGCAGGGAAGACCCTACTCAGTGAGACCCTCTGGTTCTCTGCACGCACCCATAAGGGAACAAATGGCCTTGTAGCATATCCACTGATATTCTCATTCATTCAGCTCAGAGGAGGGGCCTGAAAGGATGTAAAGAAATAGGAAAGACATTTTTGACCCAACCGTCCATTACCCAGTAATATAAATTAAGGAACA
Organism: Fregata magnificens; assembly: GCA_013389945.1. Lineage (NCBI taxonomy): Eukaryota > Metazoa > Chordata > Aves > Suliformes > Fregatidae > Fregata > Fregata magnificens. Next base: position 102,188 of record WAAD01022859.1, read on the forward strand.
ATATGTTTAGGGCTATTCACTCTCTGAGTCCTGTACAGCGTCTTCTATTTTTGCTTTTCTATTATTCTTCATGACACATTCTTCTACCCCCCACACACCTTCTTTTTCACTGAAGAATCATTATTTTATTCCCAAGACCTTATTAAAAACACTATCTGTCTTGATTCCCTTATGTGGCTTGTCATCAGCTCCTGTAGTTTATAACATGAATTAATGGTGTATTTTGATTATAAAATATTGCGCAGAACTTCAAGTCAGGCTGATCATTCTCTTCCATTGTTTTTCTTACCAATTTAATAAAAAATGTTTTATGTCTTTAAAAACATTGTAAATGAAATCTTGCCTATTTTCTTGTCACTTCTTATCATAGTCCAAATGATGATATGCTTTCTAATTTAGCAGACATGGCCAAACACCTCGCAAACTGCCGCTTGTGCCATCTGAGGATAAGCTACTTGACAAGACATTTCTAAAAGGTATGAAATGAATGCAAGAGCTCAGTGAAAAATGAGTAGCGTTCGCCTGCTGTGTTCTTGAGAGAAGTAGGGGCTTAAGTCCTCCACCAATGCCTCTGATCCCTAACAGCTGAGAATCCACGCCTGAGCTGGTAACTGAAGCCCTTTCCCAAGTCTGAACAGACTTGTTCATCAAGCCCTCTCTACAGAGCTGTCAACTGGAATTACATGTGGAAAACATGCCTTCCTCCCCCCAGACTCCTACTGGCTTCTCCTTCTTTTCCAAACTTACCCACACATTGGTTTTAACAAAAGATTCCCACCACAGGTCAACTCTTGGCAATTTTCTCTCTCAGGCAAAGTTCAGTAGAGGAGCCCTTGCTTTTGCATTTTTTCTCTGTTATTCCATTATTTTGCTTGGATTGTTGAAATTTAACTGTTACAAATGCCTTTAGGACTTTTGGGATCCACGTGTTCTGCCCACCACCCTCCTGTACACCACAGAGATTTTCTCTGCTCACTAGAAAGTGCTTTGGCCCTTGTGATACCAAGTCTGAAGTGAGTCCATGCAATTTCCATGGATACACACTCTCTCAGACTTCACATAGCGTGATACTGACAGTGCCTTCTCTGCACTTTTGTGCAGTGCAAAAGGAAAGGTCCCACTGCTCTGCCATACCAGTTTATTGCTTTCTTCATTTCCTACACTGCAAGGCTTCTTTTCTTGAACCTTGCAAGGTGGATGGGATTCATCGTGCCTCACCTCACCATTGATTTCTACAGCATTAGTCATCCAGACTTCTTTTACTGAGTGAAATAAGCACTTATAAGGAGAAAGTTATGTTAGCAAAATATGAAATACAAAATCTTCTAACTAGATATATAATTTTGTTACCTGTTCCCATGTGAGCATTACGTAAAGAGTATGATACCACAGATGGTAAAACTGGGAATGAGAAGTAAAAGTAGGGTAACACCACCCTACTCACATATGTAATTTTCTGTGCTCTGAGTTTTATACGGTCTCTTCTGGGGGACTTCAGAGTATTTGTCAGAAGCTAACAAATGCCTGAAAAGCTGCCTGTCTTCATTTCATTCCTCAGCTTTCATACTATTTCATTTCTTTTCTATCTGAGTTTCAAGTTCCCCCTGCTCCTCATTTCTTTCACACCTGCTTTCCAAACAACAGTATTGCTCCTTCCCTCTGTTGCCTCCCTTCTTGGCTTCCCGCCTTCTGTACTTTCCCATTTCAAGTCATTCCCCTCCAAGCTATTTCCCCTCCCTCGGGCTCTTTCATTATCTTTCCCTCCTCACGCTCTTCTATGTGCTGTTTTCTTTTATGCTTATCACTTCAATCTATTTTATTTCCTCTTCCCAGGACTTTCTATTCCTCAAACACTTTCCCCCCGTCTCTCTGACCCATAGTGATTTGCACACATTGACACGCCACCATTTTTGCCCCAGCCCCATGTTCATCCATACCCTTGGTACCACCCTCCCTAGCATAGGCAGACAGCAAGGAGAATGACCAAGACATATTGCGTTGGCGGCGGAGGATGTTGAGTTTTTTCATTCACCCCAGCTGTACCCTGATGGAACATTATTTATTGAGCAGCACCTCACACTGAGCTTTGGCAGTCCTCTTACTGCCTCCCAGAGCAATCACTCAGGTCAGAAGGAAACCTTTGCAGAATAATCTTTACCTTCTCTTTTCTAGTCTTTAGTTCATATGGTCCTACTTCCTTGGCTGCTCTTGATCTGAACCGCCCAGCGTTGCTGGCAGCCCTTTCACCTCTAACTCATCATGCAGCAGCTCAGTAAGCTCCCTCTGAATTCAGGCCCAGTGTCCTCGGTCTATCTGTACCTGGAGCGGCTTCCCCTGCCACTGCACGAAGGAACACCCCAGCCTTTTGCACCACGACACACACCCTGCGCACCTTCCTCCAATGGGACTGCGCTGGCCATGGTCTCATCAAACCAAGACGAGGGCTTTAGCAGATGCCCCCAGCCTAGGGATCCTCCTCTGGGCAGGTTCCCCACAGGTGCAGGCAGGCAGGGAGGGAGCTAATGGCAGCGGTAGCACCATGACATTTTCCAGGCTCTCCAGACTCTTCTCTCTGAAGTCTCTCCTAGCAGCAGGCACACTTTCTGTCCCTCTGTTTTCCTCCATTAATGAGCTCAGCTGATTAGCCCCCTTGCTGCTTCAGTTTCTCCAAGCCGCAGTAACCCAAGCGCTGCCCCCACACAATTTCTTGAAGCCTAAACAATGATTGCCCTTTTCTCTGTCTTGACCTTTTCTCTGCCCTCCTTCAGCTGTCTTTTATCAGTAAGCCACAACAGGATCTGACTGTTTTGATTTCAAAGCATGGTAGTAGTTTGTATTCTTCCAATTAATTCACATTTAGTGAATCAACCTGCAGGATCCTCTCAGCAAACAGCCTAGCAGCCAAACAAACCCCAAATCCCCATCTGCAGATGTCTTTTACCACCTAAAATACAGAACGATGGAGCAGAAAACCTTTTAGTGCATTGTGCTTTGGCCCTCTGGTAAGCCAGTGGGACCCAAGAACGGAGTTAAAGCCTGTCTAAGGCAGATTGCAAACACACCAGAGAAATTGAAGAGAGTGCACTGGAGCTGAAATAACACCCCCCCAAAAAAAAAAAAAAAAAAAAAAAAAAGGCTTTAAAATCTTCAGATTCGCTTTGTGGGGTTTGAACACAGCAGCCTGAGCAGTGTCACCATGCTTGCTGCTCATGACAGGCCCGCTTTTATTATTGGTACAGTTCACAAAGCTGATGAGAGACTCTTGCTGAAGGCCACAGAAAAGGTCCTTCACATCCAACTGATCCTGCCTGACTCATAGCTTAGCACTTCTCTATGTGCCCCCAGGCAGTATTCACAGGTCTTAAGAAACAGAAAGAACTTCCTTGAGCTTCTTCTGGGACCCTGATGGGGCATAACCTTGCTTTTCTACCAACATTTCTTTTCTGACCGAATAGCTGTAGTTATATTTTGCCGTGTGCAGATGTTGTCTGTTCTTTCAGTTCTTTGGCTGTTTGTTTGTTTTTGCCAATCTCCTTCTTGTTTGTCTCTCCTGAATTTCATTGTCCATATTCCACATCCTACTTACCCTATAAACCAGAATACTATGCTACCTGTTATTGACTTTGTGACTCGTTTGGGTGTAATGGGAACAGGCATGGGGGTTCTCGGTGGGTCATTGCTGGGAGCAGAAACTCAGAAAGGTAGAAAGCAGTCTTTGGCCATAACATTAATGTCTCTGCTATTCCCACTGTCTCTTCATGCCTGCAAAGCACAGAAGAAAAATTTCTGAGATCACCTGGAGCTCTCATTTGCTAGTGCAGTGACAGGAAGCAAGAGTGATGTGACTGGTTAGAGAAAGGGGAGCCAGTTCAGCAGGGACACACATCACACATCTTAAGTCTTACAGAACAAGATGAATTAAACTGTCCATACAGATGAGGGGAACAAATCAAGAAAGCAATGTTATGCAAGCCAAGCCTGAAACTCAGAACTAGAAAATGCCTCCCTAAACACAACTGTATTGTTGTTCTAACTTTTTACAGGTCAAAGGTGCATTGAAAGCTTTTAAAACAAAAGCATGTGTAACTTCCAAAACCAGTAGCATGATTATATGCATTAGAAAGCACAGGTAGATCTGAAAAGACAACAGTTTAGAGATAAGTCAGCTTCTAGCACATTCTCTGCTTTGTGGGATGCTTCCTCCCCAGGAACATTTGATTTCTGCTGGCTTTAGTTATTTATGATTTAAAATAATGACTTAGAGATTGAGAAACGTGACCCTTGTTCAGGAAAGCCTTAAAAATGTGCTTCAGCAAGTTTCGAGCTGTTCTTCAGTATTGACCTGAATGCCCCCAATAAACTATACAAGACTATATTCTAGGGTGTTATCTGGTATGCTGCATTCATCTAATAAGTCAAAGAATTTTTTGGTGCTTGTAGGGACAGATGTGAGATTTATGCGTCATGAAAATCTTTAGTAATGCGTAGGATGTGAAAAAAAGAATTTATAAACAGGAGATACTGAGATGAGAGACTCTGGACACTGTATGAAGTCATGAATAGGGGCACCTGGCACAGCCAGGGTAATACAAAATTATAAATGCATTTATTTAATAGAGCTAGATTGCTCCTTGGCATGCAGGGCTGCCTTCCTGCCTCCGTGACAAGCATGCTGAATGGGAATGCAATCTTTCTGGAGAAACTGTGAGACTTTTAATTTGCTGCAGTAGCAAGGGACTGAAGGATGACAATTCAAACTGTACGTGATGTGGCTATTGCAAAGGCTTATTTATTCTGTTTAGCCTCAGGTCAGGAGATTGGGTGCTGTTGGAGGAGCTGAGAATTCCTTATCATGTTAATTCAGTCTTCACTCAGGGTGATCTCCCTGAAATTTGAAAAAGTACAGCTTTATGTCCTGAGCTTTAAAGAGAGTTTGGAGATACAACTTCAGATCTGGGAATAATCCTGTTCCTTTTGCCTACTGAACTCCCTGAGCCATGCAGCTGACTTTGCAAAGTCCAAAACATAGACCCTGTTTTGATCTTCATCAATTCTGCCCTTAGTGCCAAACGTTTACAGTTTGCCTGTTCACTGAGTTTGCTGATCTTTCCTTCTTCTGCTCCATCCTCCTGCCCCCAGTTTGCTCCAGTGCTGAGGCTCCACAGCCTCCAACAGGACATGAATCCCCTTTCAAACTGGGCCCCCTTTTTATAAACTAGGCACCATTTATTTTCATGTATTTCAACCTGTGATTCTGTTCCTTGGTGTTTCACTGGGTCCCATCTCAACAGTCTCTCAAGGTCACTTGATTCCTATATTTGAAGTCCCACTGCCGACTTCCACAGAAAGGAGGTGGTCAAGAACACATTTAACTTCCTCATTCAACCCATTTCTCTCTCGTTGCCATCCTCATCCACCATTTTCTCCTCACTCTACCTATAACTCAAAAGATGTCTCTCTCCAGGTGCTTCTTCTGTTCTCTGGCACTGAATCTATACACTGTTCTAATCCTGAGCCTAAACATTATTTTATTTTTGACGATTAACTTCCAGCTTGTCAGATACCTCTGGTCGTGAATGCTGGGAAAAACTGGAAGAATTCTTTGGTGTGAAATCCACAAAGCTGTCGAGTCTTTTCCTGTGAGTGTCAGTTTGAGGGTAACTCTGCTCCCATAATGTGTGATGTCTGTGCCTGAGCTAGTCACCCTAAATTGCCTTCATAACCATCATCAGCATTTTAAAGGTGGGATTTCTCTGATCCATTGTAGATGTCTTTAATAGGATGATGTGAATGGTAGCCTAAATTAATCTACTTCTTCCCCACTAATTACAATGGAACTTTAGAGTGGTTACTCCATGTCAATCCTACCCTTGGAAATGTTGGGCAAGTTTAGTATGGTACTAGCAAGTCCTCACATCAAAGACCTCATCTATTCTAATGTGGATTTTCCATCTCCTGTCTAATTTACAATATGTAAAAACATTCTGTAAAAACATGATTCCTTCAGAGATGGCAAAGCTGGAGCTCAGTGACTTCCTGAAGTTTGCGAAGCAGCCTTTATTCAGTACTGAGTTACTATAGTGGTAGTCACCGATATTCAGATTGGGAGAGCTAGAACCAAAGCATCCTGACTTGGCATGTTACCTATTCCTTTAAACAGCAGTACCTGCAGAGAGATCACAAAGAGGACAGCCCCATTTTCTTTGCCTTTGCACCCCAAATTTGCCCATATGCCCCAGCTACAGAGACGTAACATCACTATAATGTAATTCATGTGATGAGAGAAAAAAACACTTGGATTTACAAACAACATTTAAATCTGTAGATGCAAAACCGTGGGTGTAATTTACTATTGCAAAAAGTGGGCCCTAAGATCTTCTAAAACATTTACTCCTTGACAATTCCTGTGTCTCCAATTTCCCTCTCTAGAGAAAAAAATATTCAATTTTTCTGTAGGCATGTCCATGCAATAGATGAACATCAAATGTTGTCATTGTCATTCAAGCACAAATTCTAATGTTGTGGCTACCCTTCATGCCTTCCAGGAGCCAGAGCTCTCCATTTTCTGCAACACCTGATATAGCTGGAAAACCTTCACCTGACAGCTGGAATAAAATAAAGTAGACATAGTTTGACAAAGGAGCCAAATTTCCTATTGTATACAAAAAATTGAAGGAGGACAAAGAAATCTTGAAGTGCTTGGTCCTGACTCCTAAATCAGACACTACATAAAATACACAAGCTCAGGCTTGAAAAGATAAGGAAGCTGGCAACAAAAAGAAAAAATTTTAGAAGTGGCATGTATTTTTCCCCCTATATTCTGATGGTACTCTCTGGTGAAAGATTTGTATGAAATTAACTGACATCAGGCCTTGGAGGAGAGTTACAATAGAGTCTAAATGTACACTGCATTTCCTTCATTTCATTTTATCTTCACACCTCATGCTTCTGTGGACTATTTTTCTTATGCTTATGTGGCAGATACAGGAACATCACTCTCAATGCTGACAAGAAAGCACTTGTTAAAGCTCCGCATGCTCATTTTTGGACACTATTTCTGACTTCCCCACAGAGGATAACTCTGGGGTGCGCCAGGGGCTTTTGTCTTTGGAAGTCTAATCCATCACTGCCTGTGGACACTCACTCAAGTCTGACTGCTATTAAACAATCTTAAAATCCTAATGTCTGGACAAATTGTGCTTTAGACACCTTAGCTGGCTGGGATGAACTCTAGATCTAGACTTGCTACCTTAATTAGATATACTCATTAAGCTGAACTTGTCCTATAATCATTCAAGGCTTAAATGTCACAGCAAGTATCTTTTTTTCCTCCTAGCCATCAGCTCCAGGTTTAGACTAGTCTAGGTAACCTTTCAAACCATATACTCCAAAAGGAGGTGCTCCTTTTTCTTCATTTTTTTGTTCAGAGCCAACAGAGAGCTCGATATCATCACATAGGCATCTGTCTTAATAGCTTTTCCCAGATTCTCCTCATCTGACCTTTGTTACTGTCTGAATCATCTTCTACTGCACTGAAGTGTAACTTCCTTCCGTTGGTATTTTGCATGGCATTAAAAATAAAATTCCCACGAACGTATCCTGCAGCTCTATTTGCTCCAGTTCACACACCTCACCCTGTCATAGTGCAGCTAATATCTCTGCAACTACCATTTTGCCCCTTTCACTTAGCTCTTTGTGTGCTCCATTATTTCATGGCTTGGCTTGCCTTTTGTCACTGGGTTAGTAACATATTTCTGCAGTCAGTGGGCATGCAACCTCATTTACTGTCATGCTGGGTAATTGCCAATTTCTTTCAAATATTCACTTAAAAAAAAAAAAGTAGAAAAATTGTCTTACAAATAAAAGCATGCATCAACTTACATGTCTGTGTTTATTCCCTTTATCATGTTCCCCTGAGGACTTCTGGTGAAGTCAGTGAGAGCCTTGCCGTGGGCTAAAGCCTGAACTTCACTCTGATTTTCACTGCTGCAAGTGATGTTACAAGATCACTTATCAGCCAAGAATGGCATGGGTCTGAGTTGCAAAATGCTGATTTGCCTCTTTTAGTGCGTGGATGCCATCAGTCTCCCAAACACTCAAGTTTCAGGTTCAGAAGAGCAAAGACATGGGTTTAATATTTTGCATTTGCATTAAAGTGCTACCTCCAGTGTGAGCTGCCTTTCCAAGGGGTGCTCTGGGTGCCTTCCCCTCAAGGGAAGCAGCTGTCAGGCAGCACCACCAAACAACTTGCTCCTTCCTCTGAAAACGTAGAGCGGAGCAGCAGGTTGAAAAAGTCCTCACCTTCTGCAAACAGCTCTCCCAAGCAAAATGAAGGCAAAGAGGAAGAGCACTGCCTCACCAAAAGGCAGTCTGTGTCTCCGTACTGTACTGCAGCGAGGGGAAGAGAGAGGTTGCGTGCAAAACGTTAATGGCAGTGAGTTCTGCTGAAAATGACTGACTGCTTTAATTAGTGGGAGCATTGCCAGGCTCCCACCTGACAGCCTCTGTGAGGCTCCCAATTGCCAGGCTTGCACTGATTTTATCAAGACTCTGAATGCAACAGCTGAAGAAACTTCTAGCAATGGCTTCTTCTGCTTCACCCAGTTTTAGGCAGCACAGCACCCAGTCTTTGCTGGATGAGACCAAACACTAGCATAGATCGGTGCTCTCTCATGTGACAGAAATGCAAAAGCTACAACATCTGGAAAATATGTGTCCAAAAATATTGCTTCTACACACCTGTCCCTCTCCAAATGCTGCTTGCTACCACCTGCAAGATTCCTTTGTTATTTGTTATTTTACAGTTATTTCCAGACCTGTGGTCATTTAACTAAGTATGTGGAGTCCCTGAAACAAGAGTCATTTCTGCTGAGGCAGTGGCAGAAAACCCTCTGTCTATCCCAGTGTGGCCTGGCAAAGAGAAGTCCCAGGCACAACAACCTGTAATTCTAGCTGCCCTTTCACTTAGGACTGCATTGATCCAGCAAATTTCAGTCTTGAGATATAACTTATATAGGTTTTTCTACAACAGCAGGAGACTTTACTGTGTTACCAGTCTTCCCCACAAGGCCATTTTCCCTGACCTTTTCAGCAAGGATGAGAAAAGATGAGCAAATTCTTCATCTTGAAATTATCCAGTGTGTACCCCTAGGCTTCCTGCATGTGTTCTTATAGTGGAGAGCATCAACAAATAGTAACAGGTCAGAGTAAGGAGAAAGTGTATTGGGTTTCCATGGCAAAGTTTTGGTAGCGGGGGGGCTACAGGGGTGAGAAGCTTCCCCCACGTCCAACAGAGCCAGTGCCGGATGGCTCCAAGACGGACCCGCTGCTGGCCAAAGCCAAACCAATCAGCGGCGGTGGTAGCACCTCTGGGATAACGTATTTAAGAAGGGGGAACAAAAAAACCTGCACAACAGCAGCCGGAGAAAGGAGTGAGAATATGTGAGAGAAACAACTCTGCAGACACCAAGGTCAGTGAAGAAGGAGGGGTGGAGGAGGTGCTGCAGGCGCCGGAGCAGAGATTCCCCTGCAGCCTGTGGTGAAGACCACGATGAGACAGGCTGTCCCCCTGCAGCCCATGGAGGTCTATGGTGGAGCAGATATCCACCTGCAGCCTGTGCAGGACCTTATGCCGGAGCAGTGGATGCCCGAAGGAGGCTGTGACCCCGTGGGAAGCCTGCGCTGGAGCAGGCACCTGGCAGGACCTGGGGAGTGATAGAGAGGCTTTGGTGGGCACCTGGCATCCAACCAGGGTCAACCCACCACAGAAAGATACTGAGAAAGTCTTCAGAAGATTTAGGCAAGTCTGGTAGACATCTAAATCATACGGGGTTTGTCCATGTCATTGACCTATTGCACATTATTTAACGTCTGCCACCTTTTCCTAAAATCCCTAGGTACCACTGGAACCTCTTGCCACAGATACTATGCAGCACAACCCTTTTTGCCATTTTCTCACCGGTACATTTAACTAGCTGTTATCTCCTTCTTTGCATTCCTTGCTGCTGTATTTTGTCATCTAGTCTATTGTCAGTAAATGAAGTTTATTACTCTCAGGAGTTTCTACTTGTTTCATGTTATCAGTTTTGATTGCAGTATTCCCCATGCTGGATATATATCTCTCAGTAAAGTATTCAGGCAGCATTTCTGCATAGGGACAAGCTATGCTAGCACTGTACACCAAGAAATTCAGAGAGCAACTCAGAGTAACCAAGAGTAGCTTCATGTCTAGGTGATGTAGTCAGTTGGTTAGGGTGGCAGACATCTGGGGACAAAGGGTGGCATCCATTCTGCCACCGCAGCCACAAAGTAGGCAGCTGGGCTTTGCAAGGTGAAGGTTACTGCCGAGTGAAGTGGGGAAAAAAAACAGTATGTGCAGCCGTATTTTGGAAGGTGTAGTGCTGTCTACTACCACAGCGAAGGGGTCTCCCTCTCATCGAGGCTGTGTAATAGTATATTATGTTGGCTATAGTTAAATGTATCTGGTTCAAGATGTTACAAATACAGTTGTCCACTTTCCTCCTCTGCTGACAGGCATTTCCTGACAGCAGCAGGGGCAGAGGGAGTGATGCATGTCTGATCCTCCACACTTCCACAGCCACCGGTGAGGATGCAGTCACTGCTGCATGGGCTGCTCTCTTTCACAATCGTGGGGCAGGGGAATAAGCTTTGCAGCAGTCCAGACTGCAGGCTCCCCTGCATGCTGGCAATTGGCAAGCTTCCTTTTTACTTGGCTTGAAAAGGGTGAAAAGCAAAAATCCACAAAATTAATGTGGTAGTATTTCATTCCCAGTGGAAGTCTTCAGGCATCAAAATGACCGCTGCCTCTGTCAGTCCAACAGTTGCAGCATTTCCTGCTGTATTGTGGTATCAGTCCTGACAGTGGGTCCATCTGCAATCCAGCTGAAGTGTCAACATCTTACTGTTGCTGGAATTACAGGCTAGGAATCCAAGAGAAACATAATGACTAAGATCAACTCCTCTGGCTCACCCCTTGAATACTCACATCTCTGTACGTGATTTTTCCATGGGTTCAGGTCATTAAAAGGTCACATCCTGAGATGATGTAAAACACCATAGCTTTATTGACCCACCCAGTTGTCCCCCATTCTTTATTTACTTAAGTGTTTCTGCCTGTATGGCACCTTTTTTTTTTCACAGACCACTTTTCCAATTTGTCAAGTTTATCTTGGAATCTGAACCTGTCTCACAGTCTCTCACAACTTGTTTTATAGTCAGCTTAATATCTGTATTCTTTCCTCTACCATCCAAGTTACAGTCGAAAACATGTAACAGAACAACATTGAGGTTTATCTCAGACTTCATTAAAGTCTTCAAGGAATTTCTTCCTTTTTCACAATGAACCAGCAAGAGTTTTATTTTTTAGAAATGTTGTGCACCCAGTGTTATACCAGTGTTTCCTTAGTTCATTAAATACACTGGTTTCAAATAGTTTCCTCCTGATTAGTCTACATTCACAGTTACTCAGTTTCTCCTTAGAGGCTTACAGACAGTATCATTTTTGCTTGTTTTGTTCCAGAGTTTTTCCAATAATTGAATTAAGCTAACTGTGGGGGTTTTTTTAATTCTTCGGTTCCTTTGCCCTTCTTCTTCAAGATAGGCCCTACGTATGTCCTTTTCCAGTCTTCTGGTCCCTCACCCACTCTTCAGGAGCTGTCGCTGATAATGGACTCATTCAGGCACTGCTTCAGCCTGTTTGCTAAGCTAATCCAGAGACGAGGTCCATCAGACCCAGCTCACCGGAAAATATCTTCCTCAGCTAGCTATACCTAAGACTGTCCCTTCCTTAGGTGAAGGCTGCTATGAAGACATCATGTTGCTAACTGCGCCAGCCACACGCTCTCGGCAGCTGTGGCTGGAAGGCATCCTCCCTCTCCCAAACAGGGGTTAGCAGAGATGCTTAGAGGACAAAACAAGGAGATCCGGATTAGATTCATACTACTGAGAGAACCACAGCCTTGTGTGATGGGCTTCTGGCCGTGCTGAAGAGGACAGGCAACTTGGCAGGGGGAGAGGAGAGAAATATTTCTCTAGCCTGAAAATGCAACTAGGGCAAAGGGATAAGGGGGGGCATAGCTACTTGCACATGGGAGTAAAATTCAGCAAGTAGTTTCATTCCCAGAAGGGAAAGAGACAGATGAAACCATTAAAACTTTAATGTTAAAGCTATTTCAACAAATTAAAATCCCAATACCAAAGGAAAACATTGCATTTTGGATTGGACAAAGATTTGAATCCTGAAATGGATTTTACTCTGCAATTATTTTGTCTGTTGTTTAAATGAGAAAAAAAAAAAAAAAAAGTTGCTGTTTGACAGAGACTGCAACTCATTTCAATCTCAATTTTTCAGGTTAGCTGAAGAATTGAAGAAATCAACTGTTTGCACAGCTGCTATCCTGGAGCCTTGGAAAGTTACCCTCTAGAGACAACAGTTATGGGACTTACGGTGCAGAACACCATTGTGGAAGTTTAAAACAGAACCGACTGAGTTTTAGATCATTTTGGAAGATACCATCCGACCTGTGTTCTGAAATGGGCCTAAAACCAGTTTCTGAAGCAGTAATGAATATGGCTTGGCCTTCCTATGCATTTTCATCTGACATTGTTAAGTATAGTTACCTCTAGTGCTCTTCATGCTGACAGCATCAAATGATAGGTAGTTTTTGTGTTGTAGATGAGATCTCTAAGATGTATTGTTGTGTGACTGTGCTGCTGGGAAAGATGTATTCCTTTTACCTTCATTCACCTTATTTGCATGCATGGACATCAGGAGGTAATGGCCTTTCCTAGGGAATTCAACTCTTCCTCAGAGTCACAGCAGTTCTGAGTTTGTCCATTGGGGCTCAGCAAATGGCCTTGCCTAATACAGAGGGATTATTCAAGTGATAAGTGAAAAGGTTGATGAGTCTGGTTTTTTTCTAGTAATATATCATTACTGAATGGTATTAATTAAGAAACTATTTGTTTTAGACTTCTTTTTTATCACCCAGGGTATGGTCCATGGATACATATATATACACTGAAAAAATAGATACAACAAGTAATTCATCAAGAGGAGCGGTTGGTGTGTTCTGCCATTGCTGCTAAGGCAGCACTATTTTAAATTCTATTCCCTGCAAATATAACGCTTTTATTCAAATATATGACATAATGCAATTTTCCCCTTGACTTCTCCCACCTTCCTGAAAAATAAGCCCCTCTTTCTACAGCTCTTTTGCGCACGCTTTTCTAAAAGGCTTGTGCTAAACCAATGTAGAAGTGTGGATATTAGGTACGGCTTTTTTTTTTCCTTTGAAGCACAAGTGTTTCCTTACTAACTGAGAATACTGATTTTTGACTGATGGGTATGAGCCGTTGCACTGTTGAGCAAGATCAGGTAGGACCTGTGTTTAAATTTGGACCCCAGGTCCCCAGAACGGGATGCAGATGAGTTTACTTTTCCCACGGGGGGCCAACAAAACTTGGGGCAGACTTCAGCTGGCCTTTTTTATCATTGGAGGATGTTATAAAACGGGGACAGCATTTGTTGCCCTGAGTGGTTTGCAGCTTGGCTTGAAGGAGACACAGAATATGGTGTGGTCAAAACCTAGGAATGCCAAATATGTGACAAAGCAAGGGAAGTTACAGGGTAACACTCGGGGATCTCTGGGTCTGCTTTCTGCGGTGTGTGGGATACCACCAAGCAGTACTGCAGGCTGGGCGCTCACTGGCCTCTCTGCTCTCCATGCCAACTGGGAGTACACGAAGGGCTCCACAGCCCAACACAGTGAGACCAGGCAGGGGCCACATGGGAGAAGCTCAGCTGAAAGAAGCTCATGCAGGACAGGGGTTAGCCCTGGCCACATCCTCCCAACAGCATGTTTGGGAGATTTTCCTCACGGCCACCAGCGAGAAGTGGGGAACCCTGCTCTTTCCCCATGGCCACCAGCAAGAAGGGGGAAGCCCTGCTCTGTGTTGTCTCTAGGCTGGCTCTGAGCACTAGCAGCCAAATCTGCAGTAGTGGGAATGCTCAGCACCCTGGCACTGAACGGGATTTTATCTGCAAGTGCTCATCTGGAGTTCAGGAGAGAGCAGTGTTAGCACACATTGCTCACTCAGCTGCGCTAGAAACTGCAGCAGTTCCCCAAAAATGTGCTGCTGCAGATGCTAAGGCTGCTGGCATTGACTGACTTCAGCAATCACTCAGTGGGGCAGCGTTGTTGGTGGGTTTTTATGAGACAGATCAAGAATTTACGGCTGCCCATCGGAGATCGCAGGCGCCCCAGTGGGCTGCTGCCTCTGGTTCATCCAGTGCTGGGTCAGGGGCTGGACAGGGAAGACTGACTGTTTTGTTCCAGTCATGGCTATCACAAGGGAATTTGTGCCTGCCACTGTGAGGTCTTGGTGAAAGGAAGGTGGGACCTTCAGAGAGATACCTTGGTAAGGCTCTCCGTTTGCCTTTGCTCATCAGCGGATTAACCCACATACGAATACCATCCCTGTTCATGTAGTTCACCCAGTTTATTTGTAATATAGGGCCATGGAGACCAGGAGGAACCCTCTCAGGTTACAAACTTCACTCAGGTTCAGCCTGGTGAAGAATTCATGACAATGGTACCTGGAGTGTCTTCTTCAGATGTTGGCCATTCAGGGGCAGTCCTTGCTGCCCAGGCTTTAGTTGCCTCAGCTGCAATTAGGCCACATGCTTTGCAGAAACCACAGCTTGACCAGCTAAGGAAATCATCTGTACAATAGCTGTCTTAATAATTTGTTTTTCATCCCAAATGCAGAATGAAAAAAATAATCTCTCTGTGTGTGCACGTACGCACACATTAACTCACAACCAAACCTTCCTGGAGATCTAAGTGAAACCGAAGAAAAGAGAGTTGTAAGTTGTGTGTTGTATTCATCTTCCAGAATATTTTAGTAAAAGCAGCATACAAGGGTCCCTCCTCATCTAGTGCTGAGGGCACCTCTTCAGGGTGTGAAGGACCTATGTTTGTGTCCTTTTTCTGTCTGATACACACTTTGACAACAACCAAGGACTCCCACACCCCAGAGAGGTGTCTGATCCCTGCCCTCAGCATCCTCTAAGGGGCCTTTTCCAATCTCTGGTTTCGGGGCTCTTTTCCTTGTAAACAAGGCTAAACCAGTCACAGAAGGAGCCTTGAAGGTAACATCAGTCACAGAGGTTGTTCTCATTAGGGTCCCTTTATAATCAGTGGACTACCTGTATCTGGAGCAGGTATCTTGTTTTCATTTGAGTTCATTTTAAGAAGGGAGAGATGCTGTCAAGATGATCCCCACGCGAGGTCTGTGTTTTTGAAATCCATTCCCTTTGACCTAGAAATGTGCCAGTTTTAATATTACACAAGGTCTGATTCACCCTGACTGCTTTCCCTCAGCTTTGCTCAGAGGTGCACTGAGGTATTATTAATATAAGACAAAGCTTGTTGGGATTCTGGTAGCTTTAATGTTTCTTGTAAATCACATAAAAGTAAAAAGTGAAAAGAAGCAAACATTGTAATGTCTCAAGCAGCTGATATATTGTATACAGACAGTGGAAAAAATGTTCTGAATCTCAGTGCTTGGAGTATTGTTTCTTCCACCCTCAGTAACAAAGAAAGAAAGGTTAGTAGTTCATACTTGTGGGTGCCCAGCACTTTCCCTTAGCAGGCACCCTGAGTAGTCAGGAACATACCTTTTTAGGCTTTATCAGACCACTGCTTTTGAGGGACAGATTCTTAATGCAGAAA
Organism: Fregata magnificens; assembly: GCA_013389945.1. Classification (NCBI taxonomy): domain Eukaryota; kingdom Metazoa; phylum Chordata; class Aves; order Suliformes; family Fregatidae; genus Fregata; species Fregata magnificens. The sequence goes on from WAAD01022859.1 coordinate 117,943, forward strand.
GATCCTTCTGGGTTTTGCTTCTATTAATTTTACATAGGACATTTTTGTTAGCCAGAATTAGATAGCACCACTTATTTATGAATAACCCATGAAGGAATGCATGAGTCAATATGAGACACTTTCCCAGTCCCTCGTGCTGGGTATTCACAAATCAAGAATGGCATCTATGCAGAGCAATCATCAACAGAGATATTTCTGTGGTATGCCTGGATTAACTTGGAATGGATTTTCTTCCCAGCTATATGCGAAGCATGTTTCTCCCACCGTTCCCCTACAGGGAATAAGTAATGATTATGGTGGAGTTTTTTAGCTGTGCGCTTTGAGTGGCCTCAGTTTCCTTCCACCCTTTTATTAAACAGTTCTGATGCCTGCTCCTGAAAAAAGAAACCTCCGGCACATGTTCTGATGGAGAAATGCAAAGTGATAATGATAAAATCCTTACAACTCACAAGATTTTTTGAGCTCACGCAGTCCTGCCTGATGTGAGGTACAGGCTCTTTAACAGTCCTTCAGTGTGGTACAATGGGCACAATGGATAAAGACATGAACAAAAAGTGAATTACAACACAGTGAAAGAAAAAGTGTGATAACCTCATGAAGGAGGTTATTGCAACCCCACTACATATGTATGCATGTACGTACACATGCATGCGTGCAATCACATATCCCTGGGTTGACAGTTCCTCACACCTGCACTGTGTCTCCTGAAACAACCTACTTAAAGTAGTTACCATGTCCAGGACTGTTGTTCAGTAACTGTAGTAACGTAGGTAAAAAACATTTAGTTTCCCCTAAGAAATATCTACATAAAGAAAAAGAATATACTAAGCCCTTCTAAACCAAGACTAGATTTCCACAGGTTGTTCTTTCTGCCTTTATGAATTTCCCCTTCGTTCTCACCCAGAAAAAAAAAAAAAAGACAGTTTTGTGTCCTTCCTATCTCCCACACACTCGGTTCCTGCCCTAACCCTGTCTGAAATCTCTACAGAAAAAAAAAGAATCTTCTAGCCCCCTAGGCTCAGCTTTTCCAACCCACCACACCCAGGATCTGCAGCAAAGGAGGGAAACCAGCATTTATGAGATGCACCCCAGGAAAATGTGAGTCTGCAAACTGGAGTGTAACATACGACACTGCTTAGCTTAGTGAGGAGCAACAATGTCTCTTTCTTTCTTTCAGACCACGCATGCCTCACAGTCCAAAGAAGCTCACAATACATTTGCAAAGCATTGAGAGCAATTCATGGACAACTTAGGGGTAGACTGGAGGCAGTTTCTGATTGACACAAAAGCCTGATGGGCTTGGGTATGGGATCAGACTGTGATTTTCCCCTGAGATTTTGGATTCCTTTCAAAAGAGAGATCAAGCTGAAATTCATAGGCTACATTGTCAAAGTTCACCTTAAGTTTTCCTAACAGTAAGAAATAACATTAAACAATCACAGCTCAGTGTATGGATGAGCACAGTTTAGGGGTGCTCAAATGGGAAGGTGGCAGCTTCCCTGGGAGGGTAAGGTATGGAAGCAGGTCACAAGCAGCTCAGAGATGTAACAAGGTTTGACAATGACCTGGTACCAGGTGATGCTGTCAGAAACTAAGGAAAAAGAAAGCAATAATATTGCTGGCCCATTCGCTGCTAGATTTTGGTCACTTCTGCAGGTGTGCAGAGAGAATTCACAGGGAAATCAAGCGTGCCAACATATGGGGGATTGGACATGAAAATCCTTGTGAATTTGAGCCACACTGCCTAAGAACTTGCCCAAACAGCATTTCCTTTCTCTAGCACCAAGAAGCTGGGAAAGGCTGGGTAAGATTTTCACTCCGTCCCCTGCAGTGCCCAAAACAACTGGGAGGAACTGCTTGTAGAGGGAATATATTATCCCTTACAGAGAGGCAGCAATCTGAGCATGCTATAACCCCCTAAAATCTCCAGAGAAAATTTGTTTCTAATGTGTTTGCTGGAGCACACTGCTGCTCCATTCAGCCATCAAGCTGCTCATTTTGTGTGTGAGTGATATATAGCCCCTAACAATACAGATCCTAAAGCACGAGTGTTTACACCTGACTTGGGTTAAATTTTTTGTAGTATAATACAGAAAGAGAATGATGACTTGTAATTTGCCAGAAGCTTTCCATGACTGGTAAAATACCAGGTGAAATTAGAAAGCAGATTAAATACTTTCAGAGTACGTGTTTAGGCTCTGGAATGCATCCAGCCTAAATCAGTGTATGTAGGTAGTAAAATGTGACAGTGATTTGTTTTGAATTGACATTTAAATAGCAAAGCAATTGTTGAAATAATTAGCAAGTCTAGCTTTAGAGCACATTTTGGTAACTGGTAGATATAATCGTTAAAAAAAATGGACACGGGCTTAAATGACTTTAACAGGATCACTACAAAAATCCATGTCCAGTAAAATCTCACTTTCCCTGAATAGTAAGATAAAGTTCGTTAATATGACTACTTTGTAGTGATTCTTGGATAACTATGTGAGTTTTACTACGCATATCTATCTCCCCTAACAAGACCTTTCAGCTCTCATTCAGCATCCCTGTGAGAATGTCTGCCTTAGACAATTGCAGGTTTATTTTAGTATTTCTGCAGTGCACACTGGGAGCATAGGCAGTCACTTGGAATACATGGAATTTCTGCTGATCCCCTGGATAGTGATGAAGTTCATACACAGCTGAGCGCAAGCACTGATAGTTCAACTGGTTCAGTGGGTCTACTCATGGCAGTGAGTCCTAACCCCACGAGAAAGGACTGAAGACTCTAAGAATTAAGATCTCAAAATTTTCAATCCACAGAATTAAGCTCAGGCATATTGGTCCTTTGGGGTAAGGGGTGAGGAAGAGCGTTCAGCCTGCATAATAAAAACAGCTTAATTCAGGCACAGAAGTTTATACAAACAAAACTGAAACCCCTTGTATCAGAATAATGAGTAGAGAGTCTAGCTTTTCTGTGTACAGAAGAATTACTAGGCAAATTCTTCAGTGCTGTGGTTATTTGGTTTGCTTAGCAATATTAGACACTCTAGTCTTCTCCTGGAATTGAATTTCAGTTTTTCCTTTCTCATTCTGCAACAGTTCAGCTGTTATTTCAGATGTGCTCTCCTTCCAGAATGTGAGGCAAGTCCAGTGATGTAGATACATGAGGCATACACTAGGCGACCTGATTCCAAGAAATAATTATTTTTGTTTTTAACAGACTATATATCCTCCAAAATAATCCAAGACCAAAAGTCCTAATAGTCTAGACCAGAGATTCATAAAATCCTAATTAACTTAGGTTGCGAGGGAGCTCTGGATGTCATTGCTCGTAGCGAGATCAACTCTGAAGTTATGTCGGGTTGCTCAGCACCTTCTCCTGTCAATTTTTCAGTATCCCCAAGGATGGAGATGCTGTAATACCATTCATGTGGCTCCTGTATCAGATTGTTAATATGAAGTGATGCTCACAATAGAAACAATTGACACTTCATGTGATACAAACCTATAGTCACATTTACAATCAAAGAAACAGTCAGAAGAATATTAACTTTCTAGTTGAAGCAGATTTCCTAGATTTTTAAGACTAGAGGGACAGCTGTGATCATGTAGTCCAAACTCCTGAGTAACATAAGCTGGAAAGTTGTCTTCAGACAGGCTGGAAAGTAGTGTCCAGGCACCCATATATCTAGCAGCTCACTGCTGTGAGATTCTGAGATCACTTGTGGAAGCAAGCTTTATATTGTCAATCACAAAGGACAGTTTTAGCTGAAATCCTGCAACTGTGCTCCACTTGCACAATCTTCTACTCATTTGTGGAGATTCCTTCATTTCTGTCTAGCAGGCAAAGAAGCTTCAAGGGTTCTCTATCCTGAGCAATCATTTCAGGTTAAATTTTAGCCCCTGTGGCTTGGTTATGAAGTTATTCAAACTCAGTTTCAGCAAAAGGATTATGTGCATGATTAAAGGCTGTGAGATTGGCCCCTTTATACTGCAACTGTAAATCAGGATGGAGAAACAGGCTGTCTCTGCATTTGAATGAGCTAAAAGGCAGGAATTTCCAAATCTCAGCAGGTGCTGTTATCAGGAAGATTTTCAGAAAAGATCTAATCCTTTATAGCTGAGGTAAGGAGCCTGTTAACATCTTATTTTATCTCCTGCTGTGTTGAAAGATGTAGCTTTCTTCTCAGACAACATTTTTGTCTCCACATGGGCTGAAACACATCTGCCATGGATGATGTAGGGATAAGGCTCCTTCTCCCGCTTCCAGAGTGCTGGTTTGCTGTTAGGGTACACGAGAAGCATGAGCTGCTTCATGACTGTATGGCTGTGCTGCCCCCGTACGGCTCAAGGCATGAGTTCAGCGCTTGCCTTGGAGACACCTAAATGTGTGCCAGGTGCACATGTGCTCCACTTCACATGACACAGGTCCTGCAGCGATCCTGCATGTCCCCTACATTGCCTCTGCAAAAGCACTTCCCTGCAAACAAATATCAACTCTTGACTCCTTTGCATGTTGGGTGTTTAGCTGTCTTTTATCCTTGGCTATATTTGTAGGGTCCCAATGAAGCATTTGGAGTTCTGGGCAGTAATGGCTCTGGATTTTCAGTGTAGTCCAAAAGGAGTCTGAGGTATTTAGCTCCCTTGTATACACCTGATGACTGATTTCTGGTTGACAGCTCTGCAAAGGCAGAAATCCTAAACTTCAGCTGGTGCATACATGTCCTTAAGATGTAGCAAGGACCTTGTTTCTGTGCTACACGTGGTACTGGTCTAACATATCTCTTCACAAAGTTTCTGTTTACATCTCACTCGTGCTTCTTAGTTGCCTCTTTGGGCTTTCCATCACCCTGCCAGGAATGAACTAGGAGGCAAGAGTCAGGGCAACATGCTGCAGTCCTGATGCTCAACCTGCTGCAGTCTTGTGCTTCTGGTTCAAGCTAGTGCTGAGCCAGGGCTACTTCAAGAAAGCAACTGCTTACCAGTACCCAGTGCAGTCTGCATACCTGTTCCTGGTTTGGAACGTTCTACCTGATGTATTGCCATTGTCTCGTAATGGCACATTTTCCTTAAATAGGTTTCTAGTTCAAATCTAATGAGCGCTTGCTCTTCTATTCAGTGAGTCTTTTTTTTTTTTTCCTGTGCTAGATGGAAGTTTGCTGCTAGTATGGGGTGAATCACAGTTACAATGCTACAGGTTTCCAGCTCATCACACTAATTTAGGACTTGTAATATGGCACAAAATAACTTCAATGGTGGGCAAAGAGACTCCTGATTGAAGATGACCACAAGATATTGATTTTCTTTGCATCTGTGAAAGGGACAGGGGTGGGAACATACTGTATTTTAATGTGCTGGTTAAATTGAGGCTAACCAGGGACAAAACATGTTTGACTGATATCCCACTGTTCTTGCCTGCCACCAGAAGAGGAAGAAAGGTCTGTTTCAAAGGTCAGTGTTGTTACAAAGTTTGGCCGGGTCTCTTTTTCCCTTCAGGACTCTGTTCCAGTTTACCCTGTGCCTGCCCTGCTACATGCTAGGCAGTCTCATATCCCACTGAGGGATGACATCTTTAAAGAACAATTCGAGTGTATTGTCCAAAGAGACTTCTTGAACAAGGCACAGAAAATATCTGCAGTCACTTTTGCTTATAAGAGAGGAAAAGAAGCCTCCATGTTACTGGATGGTGAGTCTTTCTGTGTGTGTTCTGGCAAGCGAACAGATTTTGCATGCCTCTCCAAAAACTGTATCAAACTGCCCGTGGAAAGTTTCTGACTACAGAGGAGAAAGATTAATAATCTTTCTGTCTTGGATAAACATTTAATTAGTGACTTGCCAGTACCAGATAAATGTTAAACCTTTGTGAATAAAATATTTGGAAATAAAACCTAATTTTTTTTTAAGAATATTAGAAAAAAAGGTCATTGTTTCTACTATGTTATAGCTCGCTTTGGAAATTTATGATTCACCTGCCTGAACTACATTTTCTGAAGTACCATCAGTATTACAATGACAAAGCTGTGGCATTCAGTTTTCGTGGAGCTGCACAGCCAGAATTTCTGCAGCATATACCCACACCCCAGGCCTGCAAAACTGGATGGAAACCTCAGGAAAATGAACTTGCCACCGACATTGACTGTTGGTCTTCTGGAAAACACGGTACGCTTGCTAAGTGTGCTCTAGACCCCCACTGGCGCACAGAGACGAAAAGTAACAGCTCAGTTATTTAAAGTATTTTATCATCTCAGAGCAGGTTTGTTTTGAGCAAAAGATTAAAAGGTTATTATTTGTATAAGGAACTTGTCTACCCATGATTAATGAGCCATAAAATATTTTGGTTTGTTAACCATCACTGCCAGCTTAATGGGAAAACTTACCTTTTAAATATACTGCGACAACTACATTCACTTGCTTACCGCAAAGCTCTTCTCACTGTTAAACATGACTGTGACTGGACACAACATTGCAAGCCCTGTTGCTGAAAAACTTTTCAAATAACCTGCCTAATCTTCGGCATGCTCTTCGGTCTGTACATTCTCCCTATATTTTGCTAAACTAGGGCAAAATCAAAACTCAGCATTATACAGTATCTATTGACAAGTCTTCTGTGATACTACTGGACACACAGCTAAGACTTAACAGGCTGTGCTGCTGCCATCCTCATTTCAGATGTGCAATATCTAGCCTATCCTAAAACACATTTAGGAATAAGGGTGGAGCTGAAGATTTTTGGGATGTCCTAGGGCAGGACTCACATTGCCGGATTATCCCAGCTGGCTGATCTGTGGTAGCTTACAGCAGGTCCGTGTAGTGCATAACTCAGAAACAAACTTCACCATTTTCAGAGTAACAAAGTGGTTCTTTATTAAACAAGGCTTTGTGGCTTTGCATGAGATTGGAACATTATCAACTGTAATAAGCACGACTTTCAAAACCTAATATTTCCTTCTAGGCCTCTGAGCATAGATTCAGCGCCTATAAAAGTGGTTTCACTTTCAAATGTACTTAAAACCCTGCGGAGCTGATGAAAGTTATATAGTTTCAGAAAAGATAGCTTGTATTTTTAATATCCTTTTCCTGGAATTTTTTCTCCCAAGTGAGCTTCAAACTCCTGCATTTTTGTAGGGACAATGGAAACATCAAAATTTTCATCCCATGGGAAATTCAGATATTTAGGCAGTTGCTTTTATTATTGAAGCATTACACTGAATTGTACAGCATTTATTTTTCTCAGAGTGCACTATTTCCATGTAGTTTTCTGTGTGAAAACAGCTTGTTTCAAGTCAGTATCAGCTGTATGTCCATTTTAAGCTATAGCAGACTCCATTCAGACATCTTAGTGTCCTGTTCTTCCTAAAGGTTTCAAGTCATCTTTAAACTATAGATCACCAATGAGGTTGTACTATGGATGGTCAAATAATGTGTACAAAATGCTTTGTCCTGGAGGAATAGCCCAGCCAAGAAAAAAAATCACTAAGGGACTCGGAGAACATGAAAATATCTGATCTATTAGTTTTGTGAGGCACTGCAGGATCTCACGCAAATACACATAAACACTCGATTGACCAAAATGGAATGAGCTGATCGATCCAGAAAGCTGAAATGTGTGGATTTGGGTTGGTCTTTCAAAAAAAATCCTGTGGGTTTTTTTTTTTTTAAATCCCACATAAAATGTAAGCCTAATCAACAACAGATAAATTTCAGTATCAAAATGTCTGTGTCGAAAAAAATCACTTTCCCTGAAACAAAATAGTTCAGAAATTCCTCAATATCACTATTCTTTTATGTAAGAAAAAAGGTGAAATTGTACATGCTCATGGAAATAACTCAAAGAAGAACAGCCAGAGGCAAGTGCTGCGTAGACAAGTGGGTTTTCGGAAGCGTACTACTTATCTCACCAAAAGAGAGGTAAACCTTGGTGTAAAATTATTTTTCTTATAGTTCAAACTGATCTAGCATACTCTTTACCCAATCTTTCTGAAAACTTGTACAAGTTGCTGAAATTTAATATTGAGTGTAAGCTGACCTAATTACTCTTTTATTATAGCAGAAGGGCTTCCCAGCTGCAAGGTGACATTGACCTGTCTTTACTATTAGATCCTGAAAACTTGGAGTTGAGTAAGGTGGCAGTTATGAGGAACAAAACTCTCTGCTGGTTGTTACTTTACGGTTTGTTTTGGGTTTTTTTTTTTTTTGAGGAGGAAGGCTTTTGGATGATGCTTTTCTTGAACTGCACTGCAATTAGGAACAGCTTTTAAGCTTTATACATGTCTTTTCAATAACTGATTCAGTTTTGCACATGAGATCTATGCCTATTGTGCTTGTCTCTGTTCCTGAAATGAATGAGTGATCATCAACGTGAAACTAAAATGCTTTGGAGAATGATGGTATGCCCAGAAACACCGGAGCCAGAAGAAAATTATCAAGAAATACCAGAGGAAAATGCCACCCAAATTTAGCTGAAGATATTATAAAGCCTGGTTTGTACTATCAAGTGAAAGAATTCAGTCACTCCCATGTTCACTGAATCCTTCTCTCTCTTTGCAAAAAAAATAGCATGTGTATTAAGCTGCTACCTTTCTGCACAGAATTGAAAGGAGAAGACACTGAGAGTAAAATGAGATATGCCGGTAATTGTGCAAGCTGTGTCACCCCTGGCAAAGGAACCATGGCTTTCTCCTAGTCATAGAATAAACACGTGACTAGTGAAAACAAATTGTTAGAGAAAAACAAAACCTAGGACATGAGACAGAAGATGGTTTGTACACGTGTCTGGCAGGGAACTGATGGAGGCAACAGAGCCTGTCTCAGCTGTAAGGCAGCACTTATTTCTTAGGACTCTGAGTCAGAACATTTATCCTCTAGCCTTAAGTATACACGCATGTTTTCACAGGGGACTTCCTGTGAACTGGCTGCATACAAGAAAAATAATGTTTGCTTGGTTTTTTGCCTTGAGACTTGAATGAAGAAACAAGTTCTTAATACAACAGATGTGATTCTTTGCCAGCATTTTATTTACCTTGCTGAGCACAAGCAAAATCTGCCAAAAACACACATAGCCTGACCAAACTGGAGAATATGGACGGCAAGAGACCTTCTGAGACTATAGAGATAATCCCTCTGCTTCCTTTCTAGAAAACAGCTTTGTCTCAAGTTTGCAACTACAGTGTTTCATTCACTTCATGGAAAGAATTAACAAAAAAGCAATGTGCAAAACTACAAAACAGACATCCAGGGTGGAAAAAAAATGGTCCTTGTGAATGCCATACACAGGGAGAGTCATTGGCTCTTTGTGGGCAATTACTTGTGAGTATCTCCTAACAAGTTTATCGAAGTTAGATAGAGTCTATGTAGACTTTACAAATATTTACCTGAATTCACTGATCACCTTTCCTAATGTGATGTATCACATACATATGACCACATGGTTTCTGTTACCTACCTGGAAAACTACATTTTCTAAAAGAGAGAAATAACGAATGATAATTTAAAAAAAAAAATCAAAAAACCCCAACATAGGTCACAAAACATGTTTGTTGGTACAGGTAGAAATAAACACAGTTTCAAACAAGGATTGAGTAGCACTTGCAAAAATGACATCTTTGTCTAAGTGAAAAGTTACAATGGTTGTTACTCTCAAAGTGGCAATCATAACAAATCTGCAGTTGGAGCTGAGTTGGTGTATTTGTTTATGCAGATTTTGGAAAGACGTGTGCAATCTGAAAATGCTTTTGTTTTTCCTGAATCACCTGCAGAAACAATAAAAGTGCTGAATGATACCCACGCAGTTAGTGAATACACTTTGCGCTGATATCCTTGCTCACACAGAAGAACCCAAACTGCACACCAGCGCATTTACTGAGATTCTGGTTGAATTTCTATGACACAGAAAATAGCTCTGGTTAAAAATGCTAAATACTGAAATTTCTATCTTCTATCTTGATTTTTGTAAGCATTTCAGATTGGGAAAACAAGCGGAACCCCGAACCGTTTAGTTGTTAAATGGACATGGAGCAACTTGACTGACAAAGCTGTATGCACATCCTGACACCTGTCAATCATAAGTAGCCCATCTGGGCCCTGTTCTATTTATTCCTATTCAGTAAAGAGATATTGCACAGGAGGCAGCTGGCGGGCTGCAGAGAATGCTTCCTCCTCCCTTCCTTTTCGTGCCTGTGCCTGCAAAAGGCAGGATCTAGCCATAACGACCCAGTTTTTCTTTTATGTGAGCCAGTAAATAGCAGAGGCACTTCTGGCATAAAGGTGCAGAAACTGGTGTCACACACAACTGGATGGGACTGCATTAAAGTGACGTGCAGGCAGGACACACTGTAGCAGGCAATGTCAGCCTGGAGATGAAGATATGTCTCCCTTTGTGCCTTTTCCCCAGGCAACTCCACCATGCAGTTCCCATCATCAGAAAAAAGAGCAAAAGGAGTGTGGTGCCCAGCACCGCTCACTGCTGAGGACCACCAAGGAAAAAACCTATATAATAGAGAGGCCCTGGATATTAATATGAACATTATATGTTAGTTTACATGTAGTCATTAGTCTATGGAAGGACACTGTCTTTAGAGTGCGAAAGCACATCTAAACACATCTACTATCTTATTGGACTCATAGCCATAGGTCACATAATCAAGGTGCCATTTGAAGAATGATGTTATTACATGCAGGGCTGCAAAGCAAAGCCCCGTGGGAGCCGGAGTCCTGCCGCTGTGGTGCCCAGCACACCCCAGCATGACAGAGACGGCAGTATGTTCAGAAATGGGAGAGGCTGTGCCTTCTTTTTTCACTTAGCAGATATTCACGCTGCCTTTGAAGACCTTTGTTTAGAGAAATGACAAAAATACAATCCTCTGTGAAGGAATGAGGAATAATTTTTCTTTCTTTCTTTCTTTCTTTCTTCCTTTCCTTCTTTCTTTCCTTCTTCCTTTCTTTCTTTCCTTCTTCCTTTCTTTAAGATGCTTATTGTCCCCATTCCAGAATTTAGTTTTGCTAGTACAGAACTATAGAGACAATGAAAAAATGGGTTTTCCTTGCTTTTTTCCTTACTTAAATTAAATTCTTCTGAACACATTACTTCTTGTCCAATCCATTCAAGCCCAGAACTGCCAGAAGCAATGAGTCTACAGGTTAAACAAGCTGAACTAGAGCTGCTGCAATAACTATAGTCCCCATGGGTGCAGCCTGGGCAATACAAAACCTCACCTGAAAAGGCTGCAAGTCTGACAAGGGTGAGCTGCTCCTCTGGCCCATTTTGTCACTCCAAATGGCCCAGGGAGACACAGTCTGGGAACTTGAACAACAGCCTCAAAATAATGTCCATTGACTGAACACAAAGACATGTTCCAAACATCTAGGGTATTTGATGGGGAATCTCCCAGCTCTTTGACCACATGGTGTAGAAAGGAGGAATAAAAGTCCCCCAGTTTTGTATCACTGAGGAATGAAGAATGCGATTTCTCTAGTTTAACTTTCAATGAATGCTACTCCTGTGACATGTCTTCAGCATCTGTCCTTGGACAAGAAGAATGTTCTTCTGGAGGTACCTTCTCCTTTCTACTGACCATAGGGGGATGCCAGGGTGACTGGTTCAGATATAGATGTATCAGAGCATGAGCTAACACACACAGAGCATGTACACATACAAGATGGTGCAAGGGGACAGGAATTTTGTTATCAAAGAGTGGGTTTTTTTCATATTGGCCACAATGAGAATTCAGGGGATGTTACTTTCATGCTGCCACCTTCACACTCTTACCCTTCCCTTCTCCACGATCTGATCTCCTAGAGAATAGCAGAGCTGACATGGGGGAGAGTTGCCCCAGGGACAGGATGGGCTTCCAGAGTGGACAAGGCAGCTGCACCCCATGCACAAATCCCCTCCCTTCCAATTGCCATTTGATTTCAGCACACAGAGGTGAAGCCTTCAATTCTTCTATCCTGCTTCTTCCTCTCCCAAGACAACCTCCTTTTCTACTCCCTGAAAAGGACACTGGGCCCTTCTCAGATAATTTCCATGCTGTGTAAAGACTAACGCAGCACATGAAGAATGTCTCTGAACCAGAACTGATCTACAAAACATTTTTTTAAGGCTGTGAATTCCTACAGGCTAGCACAAGTCTCCAGGGCAATCACAACTATGTGATGAAAATCACCACTGTGAATGAAAACCTGCTGCTGCCTGTCCCGCTCCTGACACTTCGTTCCCCGCAAGAATATTTGGGTTTCAGCATACATTTCAAAGTCATTGTTCCTTCTGTTTTGTTTGACACAGCAGTGCTTATTTTCAAAGAAGAAAAGGGCAAGAGAATAGCTGTAGAAACACACGGCCTGGTGACAGCCATGGCACAGCAATATGCTGATGGTGAGCCCCTGAGCATTTGGGTGAGCAGGTCCCGCGGGCAGCAGCACAGCCAAGTCCCATGAGCCCTGTTCAGCAGCCACCGAGTAGCACGCTGCAGGTCAGAGGGTGTTCCGGTTAGTTGTCTCACAATTCATTTAAACTGTAAAAGCACAAATGTGCTTGATTTTTATTATTACTTTTGACTTCAGCAGATGTCTCATGGGCAGTAGCTGTCTCCTTAATATTCCTGTGGAACAGCTTTCTGCTATACTGTACTGGGGGAAAAGATAATTGCATCAGAGGCAGTCCTCTTCCTTCACAGAATAATTTCCCCACCCTGCAGCATGTTTATGTTTAATTACAGCGTATATTTGGGGTATTTCAGAACTGATACCTCATTAAAATAGCAACTTAGCTGTCAGCCATGACATTCCATCTGGGAAATAAAGGAAGTATAAATTTTAAGCCAGCCAATAAATCAGGCAAAGTTCTAAACCTTTAAACCTGTAAAACAAACAAGAAAGAAAAAAAAATATGAGCAACACATTAGCCAAAATTATCCTTTCCTCAGGCTCAAAATGAGGCAGTGCAAACTGTAGGCCTTACCACCCATTTTTATTGGGAAAGGGGACAAATTATCTCGTATAGGGGAAGTAGGTCTGCCAGAGATCCTGGAGGAGCCTTCCACCTACCTGTCATCTGTAATTTGGGAACATGCAGAATTTTCTGCACAGATTCAGCTTTCGTACTCTCACCTGGTTACTATCTGTTACACTACAGAAACAATTGCAGCAAGGATGATATTACTGGATTTTAAACATTAGCCGGACAATCAACTCACAGCTCCCATTTGGCACCAGGGTGCAGATTCCAGTCACCATCAGACACGCTGCTCCAGTTGAACACTGGTGTATGTCGGGTATCAAAATGTAGCCAGCAGCACCGTGTATTTAGGTGTTTCATCCATCCTTTCCCCCAAAAATCCCTTGTATGTAGCAAGATGAGAGATGTATGCAATGTTAGGAGAGGTCATGAAAGGACAAACATTAAATGCTCTGGGGAAATGGTTAGTGGTACTTAAGCATCGAGGATTTAGGCTACATATGGGTGCTAGGAACATCATCATCAGAGCCCTTCCCACAGTTTCAAATACCTAACAAGCCTGCAATGTGAGCAAGCCTGCCCAAAAAGGCTGGTGATGCTGGAGGCTCCATCTGTTGCTCGTTCACAGCACACATTGTCAGGAGACCGGGAATGCCACTCTCCCACCTTTTCACACTCTCGCACTGCTTTGCATCGATAAGATTTCAGAAGCACATTTGTGGCTCTGCTCGGCGGGGGGATATGACAACTCTTGTCATGCTTTCCCTCTGCCGACATGCCTTCTCTGCAGACAGCAAACTGGGCTGCTGCTGACCTTATTGTCTGGGAAGACAAAATCCCAGGGGATTATTTTCTCTCTGTTCTTTTCAGAGGTAGGTGTTTCTTTCCTCTGTTTCTTCTTCATCAGTACTTAAATCCCATGCCTTTAATCAATACTGTGCCTTGACTTTCCTGAGTGTGCCATAATTTACCCTTCCTTTCCCTTTTAGCTTGGACTCCGCTTGGACATGATCCTGGCAAGCAGGGCACGTGAAGCACCGAGCACCACTGGCTACATTGGATTATGGTGGAAGTGGGGAAGGCAAAGCATAAGTCCAGAGTCATGTGGGACGCAAAGTTCAGAAGTGCTGAAGGACTTTCAACGTTTCCACTTTGGAGTGCCCAGCCTGACCTGATCATGGGTCAACAGCACAAACCCCCTACTATTGTCTTAAAGCCTTGATTATTCTTTAGGTCATAGCAAGGGATGTTACTTAATGCAGAGTGAAGTTGTATTACGGAGTGGTGTCAGTGTGAACACACTTGTAATTTGCACGCTCCAAGGTGGCTGGGTGACTTTCATTTAATTTGGGATTTGTGGACAAATTGGCATCAAAATTGGTACCAATTTGTGGTCCAGAGCGCCAGAATCCCCAAGTTTAAGTGGAGTAAGTTGGACTGCTATTCTTGTTCCCCTACTCTGCAAGACATGGATTTCTGAATTTCACCCCAACAACGTACACGTGCATGTGTGGCTGCCACGATGTAAACGAGAGGAGCAGATTGAGTTCCCCTGTGGCCCTAAGATGTGGTGAGAGTAGGAGGCATGCTGAAACACTTTAAAGCCATCGTCCCATACAGCATTCATATTCCCAGCTCTGAGTCACACCTTTTCTCCACTCTGCTATGTTTGGTACTTAGGGACATGGAGTGAGAGACAAGTCATGGCTCTGAGACAGAAGCAGCACAGAAACTCTGCAAGATGGTGGCAGAGGAAAGTGGTAACAGGAATATTACAACCTGATACTAGATTGAACTGATACTAGACATTATTCTGTGGTATTTTCATAGAAAGCCGTTGTCAATTGTTGAAGAGTCAATATAAATTAAATGACTAATGAAAGGAAATCCAAATCAGTGAGGGAGCATCACTGCTAAGTATTTGTTTAACAGAATTAAGGTAAAAGACAATTCCAAATATGAAGGAAGTTTTAGTCCTGAATAACCAGAAGCTCAAGAAAACAAAGGAAAATAGAATTATTAAAAAACAGCAACTGTAGGCAAAGGATGCAGATTTGCTCTTGAAATGACTGCAAGTAATTGTTAAAGAGAACAAAATTCCTGTTAGGCTGATTAGATGTTTTTTATAAATATGCTGGAAGGGCCCTAGGGCATTACCAATTTATGATAAAATAAAAAATGACTACTTATAGACAAACATCTGAAGTTTATTTGAAAGGGCAATGTGACTTTTCAAGCATTGCATATTTGCTTATGCATGTGCAAAAGTAACAAGAAGAAACAGTCTTTGCAAGTGCATTCTTTCTTCACAGAGAAATCCGTGGTGTGACATTCTTAATAAATTCAGTTCATATTACTGTAATGATGTTTGTCTAGCAGTAACTTGGGAATTACAGTTAGCTTTAGCATTAATTAATTTGGTGTAATTTTCATGTGTTATCGACATATTTTACATCCTCTGCTGGATCTGAATTACTCCAGGATAATGGAAAATTTTTCTATGCATGAATTTTCAAAATGCCTTTCAAATACAACAAAGCATACAACAAAGAAAAGCAATCTCTTGGAAACATCCGTATGCAAGATGGAATTTCTAGTTCATGAACTGAACTTATGTTTCCTGACTAGTAATGTGAAATCTTAAAAAAAGTTGAATGCCACAATAGCCAGATCCTTGTCTCATGGTTATAGCAAATCAGTAAGAATTAGGTTTTAAAGTTCATATCCTAGAAAAAGGCTGTCTGGGAGAGGAAATGAAGGTTGTGATTGGTTTTAGATAACTCACAGAGAAACTTCTGTTCAACTTTACTAGTACAATGAACAACTTTTGAAGCTGGGTAGTTTTGTGTAGCTAACATCAAAACAAATACCTTGGGTTTAGCTATCAAAGAGGGAAAGGCAATACTTCAGCCACACAGGACGTAAAAGTCAGAAGTCAGGAGAAGAAATTAAGCAATGGAAAATAAAATACAAATATCAGGGATAAAGCAGCTGACGCTGAAGTCTCTAAGAATAAGCTGCCAAAATTGCCACTAACATAATATGAGCCAAGACAAAATCTCACAGGCAACTATACTGCACTGCTTGGCAGCAGGAGTGGTTTATCGCTCTTTTTTAATTTAGCATATTCCAGACCTGAGCCTGCAGCAATTTATCCATTCATACTTTAACCACGTTTCCTTTACTGCTTGCAGTTCCTGTAGCTCGGGACAGCAATGGCAGCAAGTGGGACAAAGAGGAGTTTCATGCAGGAGGCGAGGTGTCCATGTCCATGTTACAGAGCACAGGGAGGAAGGGCTATTTTGGGGTGTCACCATGCTGGGGATGCTGGAGCCCCTGGCTTACCCTGCCCTAGGTGGGATAGAAGAAGGACAATTTGGCACAGGTAACCTCCACCGAGAGGGTGGAAATAGCCTGTGACAGAACAGGTGGTGGAGTCAGCTATTATTATAGAGTTGTGATTATTTAAAACAAACTCCCTTTTCACGCTTGTCCACAGAAGGGGAAAAAGGAGGAGATGGTGAAGCTGAGCAAATGCCTTGTTAGACATGCCTATGCATAAGGTGTTTAGTAAGGACAGTTACATTTAATAACCAGAGGCACACCATCACTTCATCTGGATAACAAACAGGCAGGACTTGAAAGAAAATCTTGCTGTCCCTTTGTTGCCATGACAGCTTCATGAAAAATATAACAGTCGATAACACAACCATCAAACTCAGGATGTGAAATTCCAATGAAGTCAGGATATTGTCTGATAGGCTAGCTCGGTGATTCAATAAGAGCCACTGTCTTCAAAAATCATACATACATAGACCGATGGTGGTATGAAGGAAATGCAGTGGAGAGAACTGCCGCATGCTCCTGTTCAGTCCTCCTGGAAAACAGTGAGACAGAGGGATTAGCAGCAAGGCTTTTTCATGCAGTCTTCCTTTTCATGACAACAGAAATATTCAGAGTTCATCCCAGATGTGTCATTCTGTCACCCTAGCTAGACTTTGGTCTGATCTCTCATGTTTTAACAACCTTAGCGCGGAACAGACTTTACCCTCACTCAAAATGACTAGTTATTAAGCACAAATTTTTCAGTGAAGGCAAGTAGTCTGAGATGTGCTCAGGACAACAACCCAACGAAAGGTAAGCACATAGGTAAAACACTTTTCTCTCTACAGAAAATCAGTACAGGCAAGTGACTACTTAGGGCCAGGACCCAAGAGGACTGTGCTTAAAGTACTTACATGGAGACGGAGTATCCCACTGCCAGATCGAAGGTCATCTGCCACCTAACTTCCAGCTGTGTCTTATTTTTAATAAAGTTCATAGCACCTACAGCTTTAATTCATGTTTGGAGTGAGCCCAGGCCTACACAGACCAGGAACTGAGCCAGATCAAGACCTCCTCATGTGGCATGTGTCCCACAAAGCCACCACTCTCAAAACCTGCCAGACAGCCAGCATCAGGTTCCTTATTAAAAGAATTAGCTGCTGCTTTCCCTCTATCAAAAGCCAGAAGGTAGTGGGAGTAGTTTGGGCAATTTCTACCTGTTACCTACCCAAAATTTAGCATTAGAGCACCAGGCCAGCCTTGAAAACCTGAGGTGGTTCGAAGCCATATCCTGTAGAAGGTTATCACAAGATTATAGGCTGATGGGGTAGGGACAGTATGCACTCTCATTCTCCCTCCATGAGGCTAAAGGCAGAAATAAGAACACAAAATGCATGTGCAGCGCAGGGATGGCTCACCTGTAGGTTGAAGTTCATGGTCCCAGCTTTCCAGTTTGCTTTCAGACTTCATTTGACGTACAGCACAGGACTTTCCCCTGTCCTTTTAGTGACCACCTCAACTTAGGATTGGTCTAAATAAAAGCTCTAAGCATCAAGCATGTCTTTGCTGCACAGTGGCATAGCTTCAGGAGGAGAGGTAGAAGACATTCCTTCCCTTTCCAGGCCTCTCTTTGGACCCTACAAGGCCAAGGCAGGAACTGAACCTGGGATTTTAGCTGTAGCCTGGTAGCTTGATATCTCACCATGTTAATCAAAAGAAGCAGCACCAGCTTGTCTCATCATCCTGAGCACGCATGAGCATCACATCATCTTATAAAGAAGCATACTGTCACCTTTCAGAGCTGTGGCCACCAGTTTGGCAGAAGTGCTTTCTTGAAGCTTTAGGTCAGATGTCCAAGCTCCACTCAGGTGTACAGTTTCAGGCCACGTACTTGTCTGAGCATTTCCTGAGGCATCCTTTAACTCCATCCCAGGCATTCTGCAATGAGGGAGCTTGGGCTGAACATGCTGATATTTTGGCTCTTCTCCTGACACATCTTAGTCTATGTCTATAAAACTCATTAAGAAGGACCAGAGAAGGATCCTTGCTCCACGTAGCCCTCTGTAGAGCAGAACGACCACAACCACACAACACAGCACTCAACTGGTCTTCATGTCCCACCTGAGTGACACTCAGACAAAATTATTCTTCTTTGTGTGTGTTTTGGCAGTGCGAAGTATCTGAAATGTTGAAAATGCAGCCCAGCTGAGTGGTGTTGCTATAGCATGAAGCTAAAAGTGTGTGTAGCAGGTCATGGAGTGTGGCACAAAGGTAGCTGCAGGTGCTTGGGGGGGTAAAACTGTTGGAGATATTTGGAAGGGCTATATCTCATACCTGCTGTATGTGGAAAGGGATGCTTGGAGTGAATCATCCCCAGCAGCAACGTCCCACCATTGTCTTGAAGAGGACTCACTGGCATTGTCCAAAACAGAGCCATGCAGTAATGTAATATCGACGTGCCCTCAGCCTTTTCATGCACAGCACATATCCAGTGAACACACATTGCTGGATTTCACTCCTAGGATCTGGTACGGTAAAGTTACGTGACACAGCACCCCGCTTTCAGCCAAGGCAGTATTTCACATCCTTTACAGCCCTTCAGCTGCTCTGAATCCTAGTGGGAGAATACTCAGTAACTTTGAGAAACACAGCACTTTTGGTAGTTACCACTTTGGCCCAAGCCTGTAAATAACTGAGACGAGAGCCATTGCTTTTGCAACTGTATGTGCTCCAAGCTGCTGCAAACACCTGATCTTTTCTTCAGTTCCCATAAACCTGCTAATTATAAGAGACATGAACTCTAGAGTGCATGGAGGACTGTGGGATTTCTCTTTTCAGTTTGATGTCTACTGGTGGCCATCCAAGGAGTGTAAATCTTGAAGGATAAATTAGAGGCAAGACCAGGAAATGTGAAACAAAAATGTTACCAAAATGAAAGTGTCTATACCATCCCAGCAAATAAATAAGGACATGAAGGAGCTTCACCTTGTAAATGTTGTCTCTCTGCAGTTCAGCAAGGCCTGATCCAGGCCCTGATTAACATATGAATTTTTTTACTGCCACAGATGAAATATGACCCTTTCCAGGGTAGAAAACCACAATCACAATGATCACAATGGTCTTAAAAAAAGAGATTATAAACAAAAACATCTACTGGGATCTGGCCTGCATGAATAAAAAATTCAGAGACATAAACAATCCACGCCAGTGAAACCAAACATGTGCTACTTATAGCCCTGACACACAATCATGTTCTAAGGTATATTCAGGGTATGACACAATTTATTTCAAATTTACTGAGCATTTCAAAGCCACAAAAAAACCCCAGGTGATTACATCTCCCAGTTGCTAGGAACAGAAAATGATGAATTTGATCTTCCTAACTGCCCTCCTCCTCACACACACACTCTGCCACATTGTTTTTCTCCCATGGAAAACATATGCTGATTTTGCAGAAGGTCTCATATATTCTAAAGCCTGCAGTAAAAACACACAGCTTCAGCGCTGAATCAGTGCTATGCCAATGGTGTCTGTCAAAGACAAACACCAAGCCAGCAGCATGAAACCTTCTCAGCTTCACATGACTGGAGGAGGACAAGTCAGAGATAGCCCTTGTCCTCCTGAGAAAGCTAGTCTTTTCTGTTCCTAGGGACTTTATTCTTCTGCACGTAGGACAAATGAACTAAAAAGACTGGCTCTTCATGTAGCCCATTCTTCTATCATATGCCATCTGATTTCACTCAGTTATTGTACTGAACCCAATAACTTGGTTTTGGCTACAGCATATCTCCCAGAAAGACCTCCAGTGCTAATTTGCAAACACAAACGAAAAATTTGTTGTTTCCAAGGCTAGCTCTTTCCCAATGATGAATCACTCTCCCTGTTAAAAGTGTATATCTTACATCTCTTCTGATTTTTAATTTAAATTCTGATGTGAATGTTGCTTCTGGTTCCAGTAACATTAAGCCAATGAATCACCACAGCTCTGATCCAGCGTGACAGCTCCTATATGCAACAAAGAAATCCATAGCCTTATGAAACGCAGAAAGCTAAATGGACAAATGCTTCTTATATATCAAGTCTACTGACACATGAACCCCTGCACACTGCACTGAGCTAACAGCACTCCAGGTACAAGCAAGCATCAATTAGGATTTTTGTAATCTAGTATCACAATCAAATACTCAGGAAGGCAAATGCTAGTAGAGATCAATCCCAAATAGAGAACTTTCAATAAGAGTTCAAAATCAGCAGGCTACAGAAAAAGAGACAAAGACAATATCACATAAATGCCTGAGCTTCAGGCTGAAGCTATGAGGACAAAATGATAGCACCAACCATCTCTTTATCTAGGATGGTTTGAAAACTGTATTGGAAACTACCCAGTGCTTTCAAAGAGTACTAGACTTGAACACTGCAGTTCATCTTCCTTATCTGCCTGCTCATCAATTTATTCTGCAAACATCAAGGGAGTCTAACATCAACGCCTCAGCTTTCTAGACTGATTTCCAGTTAGTTATGCTAAGTCCTTTTGTGGAGGCAATA